>PDNA01000159.1:0-77820 GCA_002573605.1 Polytolypa hystricis UAMH7299 | reverse complement strand
AGCAAGTCAATAGTTAGTTAGATAGGGTGAAATTTGATATCACGTGACACTAGTGATCGAGGTCACCGTGTGATCGAGGTCACAGGGATGTACGTTAGCAGAAAGGGATTAGCACCACCTATCTATCCAACCCATTCTATCTGCACACCACAGTTTTTTTGCCTTCCTTTACTTTGCCTTCGATGCTCGAATGGATTAGCTATATGCTGGAGCCTGCCTTTGAGCCTTTTTTTTTGTTGATTAGGCTTTTGAATAACATATCACAGTGTCTCAGATCTGGCATGCCAATGACATGCTACATACATAGTCTCTAGCTAAAAATAACAAGGTTCCCAAATGATGGATGTTGGAGAAACCTTATAATATCCTCTGATATTATTGGTGATGATGATGATATTTCATGACCATCACCTGTCATTTAAACTTATTTCTGACTTGTTGTCCACTTTTTCTACATCTTTCACACCTATTGCACACCAGCATCATCGCTTCCACGGCGCCAACAAAAAAGTCCTAGGAGGGAGGGGGGTGGGGGGACCACCAAAATCACCCGAAGTTGGAATTCCCACCTCGCTCTCGTCAATCTTATTAGTGGCAGGCACGCGCATAGAACCATTCTTGCAAGCTATGCCGTTCATTTCCTCTTTCGGTACAGCTAATAGGCGCGTCGAGCAATCTCCAGTAGAAAAAGGATAGACCATGGAATTCGATATGGATCCCTTTCTTCCACCCCCCCCCGCGGGGCGGTTGAAAGAAACTTGTTGAAACAAGAGTTATCAACTAAAATACACACAGCTAAATGCCACAAAGCATTTAGGGGTGGGGGGAAGAGGACAGAGGTGGGTCGCTTGCGCCGTGCACGCAGCCATACAAAGCAACGCAAAGGCAAGCTGCAGATGACCGGCATCGTATGAATTTTTCGAGAACTCGCCTATGCATTGGCAAACGCTTCATCTCGGCATGTGTAGTAGCTCACATGTGCATTCTTGTCCCTGTTGTTGTTTTCTTCTATATTTATCTGTTTGGAACCAATAATTGGGGTAGGTAGAGTTTAGGGCCGTTTGTTATTCACGGGCTTGTTTTTGTTCCAGCTAATAATAGCTGTGGGCTATTAGGGCGCTGAATGTTGTCCCCGCTGGGCAACGTGGGAGAAAGAAAAACGATGTGTATAAAATTAGCACAGGACTTGGGAACAACTTTGAATGGATGGCCATGGCGGTGGCTGGCTTGGGATACAACTGTGTCGTTGCACGATCGAAATAAAAAAATCCCCCGCGGATGGTAGTGAGTGGTTGAGTAGGGCTGAAGGGCCTCCTCGGTAGGGCTGAACATCCTGTGTTGAGCGGGCTTGATTAGCCTTCCATGAGGTCACCAATATCTGCAGATTCATGGGCGAACCACGAGCAAAATAATGCCTTGCATACACACATAGCCCCCTCGATAGATAGGACACTAGGATTAACAATGAAATTGGAGCTGGAATTGACAGTGGGGATTCTGGCAAGGGAGCGGAAGCTACGGAAACGCTGAGAGCTATGGTCCAGTCCCAAGTATTGAATCAAGCTCTTCACAAACTCGGAAATGTTTGAACGATCTGCCATTAGCTGAGGATCTGGTGCAACGCTAGCTAACCAGCTAAATCACCTTGTTATCTTTCTCGATGTGGATGGAAAATAGCTATGTTGCAGTCGCATTGCATGTAGACAATCAGATGGGCTGAGTGATCGACGCTCGGGAAGTCCAAACTGGACATGAAGCTTCCCCTGGGATTCGATGATGTATGTAGTGTATTCAATCACACGGAACACGGACATTTCTTTCCATTCACCAATACACATAGCAGCTGGTGAAACCTTTCTCCCTTCTCCTCCGGGTTGAGATTACCAGCTAGCCCACTGCGTTGCAGAATGGAGATGACGTGTAGTTGAAAGTGTACATTAAAGGTGCCTTCGGCTGAACAAATTGATTTTGACCAGCCAAGCTGGGGGAAGCTGGGAAGCTAGAGAGTAGAGTACGTGCCATCGACATACCAGCCCTACCCATATTCGCTCACGATATCTGAATGAAATGTGACAAGAGAGACGATGTCGTTGATATTCGTCGCATCATCTGAAGTACAAAGTCACGTGTACGTTGAACCCAGCTCAGCTGAGTCAGCTCCATCCAGTGAGATCTGGCCAATTACAACGTTGATCGAAGGAAACCATCAAAGCTTTGATTCGAGCTAGAAGTGCTACCTATGCATGCGACGTTGCCGCCATGCATATGCAGTTCCTCAGGATCACTGAGATCCAATAGGTGATGGATAATCACTGACGAGTCTGCTTATGAGAAAAAATGATTTGGATGTATCCGTAATCATTTTTTCATTAATGAAAGTTGCTTTCGGCCTCCCCTGCTCAAGTAAACAGTTGTCTAAACCCGGCCCAGAAGTCCTGCTCTTCCGCACAAGGGAATGCATAGCGTGTGGCGCCTGCAGGGATTATTAATTGTTCTGGAGGCAATAAAGAACGATAAGAAGCGTCCCATCTTTCCGAAACCAGCACTCGGCTGAGCTGGGGGGGCCCTGGCGACTCTTGTTGTTTTCTCGTCTGCTTGCCCCCCGTTTCCTATTTTCCATATCGCTTTTTTCCCGCCCTTGCGGTCTGGCTTCGCCTCATCATTCCCAATAACAGCATAGTGAGCTGATCCGGCGGCGGATAATCTGGGTGGACGCTTAAGAGTGGATTAACTGACAATGGGAATCGTGGGTATTGCTATGGTTGTTCTTGTGGTATTGTACTGTAAAGGGGACTTTCCCGGATCTGGCTCTTAGCCGGAGTGGGAAGGTTTTAACGGATCTTGGTTCCGTGGTGCTATTTTTAGAGCGGATCTAGTGTAGTGCGTATTGACGTTTCCATACGCCGCCACGCTTTCAACTATCATCGTGGTGGGTTTCTGGAAAGAAAATGCAACTCTATTATGGCAGCTTGTGGAGGTCATTTTTGAGGTGAGAACTTCTGCGATCAATGGGAGCTCTGAAATAGCCAGCTCTCATCTGATTGAAGATCAGTTCGAAGATGGGTGCGCGAGCCAACGTGTAGAAGACAGTCAGCAAATGCGTATTGTACTGCATTTGCTTGAATGCAATAATGCATGATCTTTACCCCACCACTGCTGCTACATATCTTAGATGATGGTGCTGCGAGGTAGGAGTCTCGCAGCGATGAGCGGCTTGCTGACGACAGAACTGTGTCGATGGAGGCCCAGGATCATCCATCCAAATCCTATCCACGCAAGGCATTCCCCAGTTGATTTGAAGAGTTTGGAGCTCATCGGAATAAACGGTAATTGGCGTATTATTGCAGTCCGGAGGCTTCTTCTGCTCATAGACCGAGATAATAGCGGCACGTAATGCCAAATGCCACAAACTGAGCTGGAGTTAATATTAATGCTAAACCATACAAGGCAAGCGGGAACATACAGGTAACTAACTAATAATCAGCTCCATTCCTCAGGACCCATCGTCCTATTTTTCCCTCGTGGTGTCAACAGAAAGTCGCAGGAAATGCCAGACGTCATCCCGCCGTTCCATCCACACATAAATCCAAAGCAATGATTGGATTCCGGCAACAGCTTGCTGCACATCTCCACGCTGCGTGATGGTGCTGCAGCTGTTGCAGCTCGAGGGTGCGTGCCACTACGTGCAGAAAGTTTGAGCTTTTAAAACTCTGTTTTTTTGGCACTTTGACCACAGTGACAGGAATGTTTCGCTTTACGAACTGCTAGTTCCGGCTAGTTAGCGGTGAACTCTCTGGCGCTGAGCGTTTCCGATTGCAAAAAAGGGTCTTGCTGGGTCTTGCGGGTTTGGTCCGTTTCTCCAGAGTCTGGGGTGGGTTTCCTTTTCTTTTTTTTCTTTTTCCCCCCTTCTTCTTTGGCTCTGACCCTTGTCAAGGACCCCCGTTTTTGACTCAACTGGAAACGAGGCGGTGCTTGACCCCGTGCGTGGGAAAGTGCCTGTTGTCTTGTGGTCTTCCCACCAACGACTGGTTGCTGAGGTTCTTCTTCCCTTCGAATAATCGCCGTAAAATATTTCTTCACCATTGGAAGTCGGGAAGTGTTTTTAGGCGTCAGGCAACACCATATAGCGACTTGTTTGGTTTGTTTCTCAGCCATCGCCAGTACATAGGTCAAATAAATAGAAATTACCAGAGAAATACATCCAAGACGGAAGAGAATGCCCAATAATATATGAGGGTTGTTTTTGGAAACATGATTTAAGCAAGTAATGGCTACTTCATCGGAGAGTCGCAATGCTCGCTGCGCCGAGGTACCAGATACCTTTCCACGCCTTTGTCATGGAGCCACCATCGTCTATTCTTCCCTGCCGTGATCCTGTGGTTCCTAGCAACTCATTGTTGTTGTTGTTTCCACTGTGCTGTTTGGTTTGCTTCCCAACCGCTGTCGACTGGAAGCTGTCAGCTATTATTATCTCTCGCTCGCTCAACGTCTGTATGATTATTCTTTTCCTGCTTCTCTATTTGCCCACCCAGCGCGCCAGTAGAAATGTGCGCAGCTGGGAAAGGGTGCTGCTGAGTGGCTCCCGTGAGTTTTCCGGCCACTAGTTTAGCCATCCACTGCTATTCCCTCGCTACTTTACTAGCCTGCCTGCTAACGAAACTCAACCTCCACACACCCTAGGCCGTAATGGTATGGATGGCGGTGGTGAGGTGGGGTGGGATGGGATGTGACGCCCAGTCCTTTTGCCGTAGAAGGGCGACCAAGCGTCATGCCCTCACTGGGGGGCCTGTCAATGCCCATCCCTCTAAACCACCATCTTGTCTGCTGGCTCTCTTCTCTCTTCCTCTTCCTTCTTCCTCTTTTACTTCGCATAATCCCAAGAAAATATAATTGTTTCCTTTTTGTTCCTCCATCACTTTCGTTACTAACGCCAATACGCTCGCTCCACGACGTTCGCTACCTGTTTATTTCTCGTCTTCGTTTTGTTCACGTTTTTTTTTGTGTTTTTTATTCTCTTATTTTTAATTTTTAGTCTGTATCAAGAGTGAAAGAGGGTGTGTTGGAAACAGAAAAAAGACGACATCCGAGACTATCAAGCCCACCACACACGACGGAAAGGAAATAACAACGACGAGAAAAGCCATCCAAGAGGACATTTTATATAACGTATCACCGCCAAAAATCAAAAGGCCCTCTTTTAGTCTCAGGTGTACCGGCCCATCTCGGCTCGTCTTTTGGTGGTCGTTGGACAACGTCTTTCGTTACTTGTGCCCGTTGTATCACGAATAACCCGATACCTCTGAACACCAATTTTGGGGAAGAAGGTGGAAAGGAAGAAGTACTACCAGGTACCTCTTGTTGACGAAGTGTTGAAGGAAATCCAGGACGAAAACATTGTTGAAAACGCAAGGAAACGGAGGAAGAGAACGGGGTCAACGCGCAAGAATATAACCCAATACCAGTCTTGCCCCACATTCAAGGGAAGAAGGAATCGAGCCCAAGGTCGTCGTTGGTTTCTCTACCTACGCTACCGCAGAAACCTGCCGTGTCGGTCGTTTGTCTATCAGTTTGGCGAGAAACGAGAGAGCCCGGAATATTTGTCCCTCTGCATACATACATACAGACGCACACTTACCACACCACTGCGCCTATCAACATCAATTTCCCGACAGCGCCAGTGCCCAGCAATCTACCGATTCACTGTGGCCTCTCTATTCTCGTCGATCTGGACCCATTTTTTCCGGCTAGGTCTTCTATAACTCGATCGATCTCCCCAGCGGTCGCGGTCACATGATACTTGCATATCGTGAACGGACTCGACTGTGATACTTGCAGCTATCGTTTGACGAAACCTTTTTGCGCCAATTTTATTTTTCGTTGCTTTTCTCGAGGGCGACATCTGGTGTGTCACTGCGTGCACGATTCGCAATCGTCAAAGTCGGTGAGTAAGTCTTTGGACACATTTCTTATCGGTATCGAATAAAAGCTGTTTACATCATCTGTGTGCTGGTGGGGGTTTCTCTCAATCTAGTACTCCTAAAACTTCAACTATTGTGCTCTACATATCCTGGTCCTTTCCTTTTCAAATTTCCCTATATCAATATTTCCGTGCCAAGCCTATTTCGCTTTCCATGGTTCTGCCGTTGTGTGTTTGACATCTGCTCTATGACCATCAATTGTTAACGAATTTTGTTCTTTTACCTAGGACACCCAGGATACTTGACCGCGTGGTCTGCCATTGAGAAATTTGCAGGTCATCAAAATCGGATTGCAAGTGCTATTGCTCAATTCTTTATTCGTTCGGTAAGAAATTTCCTCCAGCGCGATGCAAGCTCCCGCACTTCCCTTTACTAGAACATTTATACTGATGAATGAAATAGTTCGCGTTGCCTTTCTATCCATTCTCAACTATCGTTTAGCTTGCCTCACCTTCCCGAGACTCGACCCAATTGTTGTGGATCAAGGAATCCGTTATCCTCTCAGCCTTCAACCGTCTACTACGAAACTACTTAGACGTGCTCTTTGGCGGGAAACATCCAAACAGAATTCAATATTCTTACGGTCTCATCCCCCGGACGACCGTCATTGTTCCCTGTCTTCCATCGTTTAAACTCAAGGGAAAGAGCAAAAAGGCCATTCTGCGGTGCCCTTTCACCACAACTCCCGTGAGTTTGTGCTGTAGGCAGTTTATATCTCCGTCTCAGATCCGGAACCACGGTTCTGAATGTTGATTCTGGGCCTTTGTTGTGTGCTCAACTTGTTGGAGACTGAATAAACAGTCTCCTTATCGTCGCTCGTTTAGTTGTCTCGGAAGGACCGCTCAGGACCCTCCCGATACACAGCCAACCCTTTTAAGAGATCATTTCTCAGTCACTCGCTTATTATAATCCCCTTTCCCCTACGGCTTATATTTTCAACACCGTCAACCTGGCGTGTCCAAAGAGTTTCAGCAGTCAAGTACGTTATTTCAAATCCCCGTGTTCGTTTTTGATACCTCCCACTAGGACTTCGCTTTCCGCAACATCTTCATTTGTGTCCATGGTTCAGCTGCATCCCTACTTAGTGGAATTTTTAGTCAACGTTATACTGCCGTATGTTTGCTCGAGTACCCTGCTAACATTACCTTTGCGTGTCATCTCAGGCGGATCTGGATTTCCAGACTCCGTTGATTTTTGACGAATCCCTCGACTTTTCCGATCCTGAAGAGTCGAGATTCGTCGGGGCATTCTCAGACGGCCTTTATGCTAAGTCTGGGGGTCTTTTTTCTATGTCGACTTACGAGAAATCTCCGCAAGTCGACTTGTTAGGTAAGCAAAAATTATTCCCCTAAGCAGCGTTCCCCTTAGGGTCTAGGAGGGATTCAAAGATCCAACCCAAAAGACATCGAGTCTGGGAGCAAGCAAAAGCATATCCACCTGAGGCTTGTTATGTCTGCCATAACCGCACATGAGTGGCTTAGGATGAAACTAATCTTGTTCTGGGGTCTCTCAGATTATGACAATACGCGGACCCTCCATGACACGGCTGCATTCTCCGCTTATGCTCAGCCACCATACGTAACACACCTGTTTCCGTCCACCCTGGAAAGTACATCTCTACCCGACGACGACAGCGTGCATTTTGCTACCAATCATGACTACTCCGCGACACCCCCTTTTGACTTTCCCCACTCGCCCTCCCTGGACGTTGATTTCCAGCACCTGCCGGAAGTCGCATCTTTTTCTCCGCCAAGTGGACCCGAGGGAACGAAGCTTTCTGTCTACTTGCAGTCTGTGTACGACCTACTCGCCCCTCCAAACTCTCCTTCCTTTGCGCTACTTTTAGGTTCAGAACGGTGCGACTGCATCATCACCCCTCTTGGCTTCCTTAAATCGAATTTCCAGTATGCACTCTCGGTTGGTGTACCACCCTTTGCCTCTACCGGGTGCGCTTCATTTGCAGTGCCCATCCAGATGATTATGGATGACCAAGAAGGCCAGGGACCAAGGCTTGTTCAGGTAGGCGTTTTCAACTACGAGCAAGTTACTGGAACAACTTCTCCTAGTGAGCCACGCAAGAGGAGATTGTCCGCATCCTCAGATGACACCACACGATCACACAGGTCGGCGCCACTAAAGCAGCTACGCATCAAGGAGAATTCGAGCAACTTTACCTACAGCGAGAGCCTGTCAACGTCGCCATATTCTCCGTATCTCCCGACTCCCACTACAGCAAATGTATATCCCGTGCAGTATCAGCCGATTGCATCCCCTAGACCTTCAATGGGCCAGTATGGAACTCCGAGTTCTCAGCCAATGATCAAAGCACCATCTCCGCTCGCATCAGCTTGGAGCCCATCTTTTCCCACTGAAAATCTAATTGCTCGTAGCCCTGGATTATCTATGACTCCAGTTTCGCATGGCTCCTCAATGCATTCTCCGGCCAAACCTTCGAATCCAACTCTTATCCGTACCTCTACGATCCAGCAATCGCTTTCAAGTTCTGCAAATACTCAGGGTCAACCATTCAACCCCTACGCAATGTACCCTTCCAAAGCGGTGCTGAAGCTAAATGGAGATTTGGATTCCATGGCAGAAAACTGGTTGCAGGAGGAAAGAGATACGCAAAGAAGACTGGTCCAATTTAACAGGCGCCAGAGTGGTAGCACAATCCATGCTGACTTCAAGCCCGTCTCCCCGGGTGATCGATTGCCAAACAGCATCTGCATCAGCTGCATCTACTGGGCTGGAAAGAAAGAGTGCTTTGTCACTAGTGTGGACACCATTTATCTTTTGGAGTCCCTTGTTGGAGTGAGATTTACTGTGGAAGAGAAGAACCGTATTCGCAGAAATCTAGAAGGATTCCGTCCCCTGACGGTTTCCAAAGCCAAGCCTGATAGCGAAGACTTTTTCAAGGTTATCATGGGCTTTCCCAACCCAAAGCCGCGCAATATTGAGAAAGATGTGAAGGTTTTCCCCTGGAAGATTCTTTCTCATGCGTTGAAGAAGATCATTGGCAAATATGTGAGTTTAACCCCTTTTTCGGTTGCCCCTTAATTAGGGATGTGGAAAGGGAAGCGCTAACGGCATTTACTTTTTATAGTCTGCTAGCTATTCTTCCACGGCCGGTGCTCTGCCAACCCCTCTTAACTCCAGCTTCCCCAGTACCAACGCATCGGATACTAGCGGTGACCTCCACACGGCTTCTCCACGGTCAATGCCTGACGCAACTCCTGCCAGCACCTATAGCTCTGGCTTGGCATCCGGTGGGATCTCCCCCCACCTGCAGACGATTAAGGCTCCGCTAGATCCACCTACAATGCCAGCTCCAGGCAATCTACGATTAATGATGCCCAGCAGCGGCCGCCAGTTCACAGGGCTGCCGTCGCCGTACTCCTACCCTAGTGTTCAACAGCAGCAGTCACAACAATCCCCAACTGCAGCCGTGAGCCGTGGATCGTGGGAATTTGCATCATTGGTCAACAGCAGCCCGGCGACGACGGCTCCGATGCAGCCGCATCCTCTAAGCTACGCGCATCAAAGCAACATTGTGACCACCACCAAGGGCTTTGTGCCTCCGTCGTCTATGTACCCGATGGGTCATACGACGAGTGGGGCATAGGATCGCTTTTGATTGGTCCTGCAGCCAATAACTCACCTTTACCGACACGCTCCAAAATTCAGGAAATGGCAAATGCTGGGAACCAATACCTGCTTGGCTGATCTACTTCCGATGTCTGGACTTTTTGAGATCTGCATGGGTGTACAATCTGCGTTGCTGGTAGTACATATGGTTTTTGACAGCTTACACGACTTCCTCTGGCAACAGTTACCCAATTACGCGTGACAAATGTGCGACACCAGCCGTCTATTCTTGACTCGATACCAGCACTACATTCGTATACCTCCCACCAAACTCGTCTTCAGCGACATCCATTATATTTCTCTCATCCGTGTTGGTTCCGATTTATCGCCCCCCTATCTTCTCGTCTCGTCAATTGTGAACCACACCACAGCTCTCAGCTCAGTCGCCTCCGTTCGCCGTCCATCCTGAGCAACTCCACCAAACTCTATACTCGTTTTCCATTTATCTCGTTTGATCGTTTTCGCATAGCAAGCACTTGAATATTTTTGACTCTTTACCGTTCGAGCGATATTACCGCCTAATCTCGGTCTTGTGCGTTTTTTTTATACTTTTTCTCGTCACTCCTTACGAAAAGCCGTTATTTTTTCCGCGGCGTCCCAACCAAATCAGTCATTCCTTTGGTCTCCGATGCATCATACCATAGCGAAACATTTTTTGACGAATTTCCTTCCGACACTCCTTTAACGAACCTGTCAGATACAAGCGCGGCGTTTGGGTCTGGTCTGGTTTTTGCCATTTTTATTTTTCGATCTCCCCAAAATTCTTTTTGCTATTATGTGGGCCAAGGTGTTCCTTATTTATCTATACCCCGGTTCACGACTCTCCTTAAACATACTCTACGCTTGATGCCCAACACTACTCACACTTCTTGCTAGCCATGCTTGCATGTCTGCATTTAATCCTGTTCTATTCATGTCTATGTTCTTTTATGGCAACCTAATCCTGTCTAGATTTGTTGGGGTTGATGCTCTTTTCGACTCTCCCAACTCCAATTCTGCGTTGCTTGTTCCTCGCGCCTGTCATATAGATGTGTGTTGTGTCCTTTTCCCTGGTTTCTTTTGGGGCTTCCTACTTTTGGGCAAAGGGAAATTGGTTTTCTGGTTCTTTTTTTTTCCCTTCCTCTTTTTTTTACTTATTTGCACTTCCATCTGGGTCAAAACAGGGACCCTGTGTCACTCCTTTACTGAGCATTTACATGGGCATCATCAGTCACTCCTTATTAGCGCTATGGCATCGGCATCTTTGTCTTGCATTTGCATGGATTTGGGCATGGGACATCATGCAGTTTTTTGTTGGTCTTGTTTTTTGTTTTACTTGATTTTTTCACTCTGTTGATATTGCTACAAGTGTCTTGTGAGCTTGGGATAATATGGGTTTAAAATGTTTTTGTTATCTGTGTTTATTGGCCTATTTATTTTTGTTTTCCTGTTGTTTTTTTCAGCTGTTTTGGCTTATTTGATCTGGAGTTTGTTCAGTTTTGTTTTTGGACTTTGTGGAATTGCTGGAAATGTTATCTTTGCTTTTTATTTTTATTTTTAAACTTGCTGTTTTTGATCAATAATTACTACAAATGATATTTTATTTGGATCACAGCTTTTATCCCCCAATTGATAAGTGTGAGTAACAAACAGCAGTGACTCAATTAAGATCTCTATATTTTTTGAATGGTGCAATCTCTTTGAGTATATTAATTTTGTGCTACGACGTGTAACCGAGCTGCTTATCCTCTCGAGAGTCGAAGCCAGGATGAGGTCGATATACATGCCACGCGGTGTTAATAATGCGGGGCTGCTGAGTCACTGTACATATACCCGTACCTTGGGGAGTGGCGGGGCAAAGAGAGCAAACTCCAGTCATCGGCCCATGACTCAGATGCAAGCTTCTCTCTTGCTCTCTCAAATAAAAACCTTCAACTGCACCCCCTTCTCTCAAACCAAAACATTACGAATCCTCTCTCCTTTCAACGCTCCAATTGTCTATCAGTTGTCTGTTTTTCCCGGCACAAGTTGAGGCAAATCGAAAACAGAGGAAGAGGAACCGATTAGAGTTTGAAGTTGTGCTTCCCCGACCCTTTTTTCTTTCCTCACTCAACTTAAAAGGGCTAATCTTCTCAGTTTGCTCACAGCAGAAACGGAGAATCTCGATCTTTTGCCGTTTTTACCGGCTTTTCTCCTTTTATTTTGCAAGCTCCGCATTCCGCTTTTTGTACTGCAAAGTACCGCAGTCAAGAGGAGGGGAAAAGAAACCCAATTGACCCCGCACCCGGAAAGAAAACGACAAAAATTGAACCCCCCCAACGTCCTACGTCACTTTTAGGGCCAATTGTTGTTTTGTTGGGTCCCGCGAGCGTGTGTGAAACAAATTAAATAGCAGGAAGGAAGGACAAACAAGAGGAGAAAGGACATAATGGAGAAGATCAAGCAGACGTTTGCAAAGTGCAAGGCGGAGGGTCGCTCTGCATTGGTGGGGTATGTCACAGCCGGATATCCTACAGTGGAGGAGGCGGTTGATGTTGTGCTGGGGATGGAGGCTGGTGGTGCTGGTAGGTTTTTATCTTGCCTTGTTTTAGTCACTTCATCTTTCATCATTTTGAGGTGGTGACGTAGTTTTTCTGTTGCCCAGACCCTTTGGGTGCTATGTGCGCAAAGCGTGTCATGGCTTGTTATTTGCTTTTCTCCCCTAGTCGTCATTGTGTCAGGAGGGACCGGAAAGAAAACACAAAAAGAAAAGGCCGTTGAAGTTGTAAACGGAAAAGTCGGGTGGCAGGGAGAGAAAATTGGCTGACATATCTGGTGATGATTTCGTCATGGTATTACTGCAGATCTGATCGAGCTCGGCATCCCGTTCACAGACCCTATTGCTGATGGTCCCACCATCCAAAGATCAAATACACAAGCTTTGAAGAATGGTGTGACAGTCACGTCGGTGTTGGAGATGGTGCGCGCTGCGCGGAGGAGGGGATTGAGAGCTCCCGTGCTCATGATGGGCTATTACAATCCAATGCTGCAGTACGGCGACCAGAGGCTTCTGAAGGATGCCAAGGAGGCGGGGATAGACGGATTCATCATGGTCGACTTGCCACCTGAAGAAGCTGTGCGCTTTAGGAATTTGTGTCGTAAAGAGGGGTAAGTCTCATCCTGGACCCTTTGTTTTTGACAGACAAGCAAAAAAAAGAAAACACAACTTTGGGTTGCGCTTCCGGTTACTCGAAATTAACCCGGGGTGTGTGTGCGAGCAGATTGTCGTATGTCCCGTTGATCGCGCCAGCTACATCCGATGCTCGAATGAGACTGCTATGCAAGATCGCCGATTCATTTATCTACGTCGTGTCAAGGATGGGTGTTACAGGTGCAACGGGCAAGCTGAGCACTGGCCTGCCTGAACTCCTTGCGCGTGTGCACTCTTACTCGGGCAACATTCCGGCTGCCGTAGGATTTGGTGTCAGCACTAGGGAACATTTCCTCGCCGTGCAGGAGGTCGCGGAGGGTGTTGTCATTGGCAGCCAGATTATCACGGTAATTGGAGACGCACCTCCTGGCCAAGCAGCACAAAAGGTTGAAGAGTACTGTTCAAGTATCACTGGACGAAAGGTTGAACGTAGCACGGAGTCTGAGCCGTTGACGAGAGAAGTTGGCCTTACTGAGGCCATTGCGCAAGCGTCAGAGCCAGAAGGTGCAGCACACCCTGACAAAGTCATTACCAATGATAGCCAACTTGGTGATCCAAATGTCGGGCTGATCGACCAACTAGAGGCTCTAAACACCGCCGACAACCCCGCCGCACTGCCGGCAAGGTTTGGCGAGTTTGGCGGCCAATATGTGCCCGAGGCCCTGATGGATTGTTTGGCAGAGCTCGAGGCCGGATTCACCGAGGCGATCAACGACCCCAAGTTCTTGGAAGAATACCGTTCGTATTATCCGTACATGAGCCGACCTAGCAGTCTGCACTTGGCCGAGCGGTTAACGGAGCATGCTGGTGGTGCCAACATTTACATCAAACGCGAAGACCTAAACCACACCGGAAGCCATAAGATCAACAATGCGATCGGCCAGGTCTTACTCGCCAGACGATTGGGCAAGACGCGGATTATCGCAGAAACCGGAGCCGGTCAGCATGGTGTGGCCACGGCAACTGTATGCGCAAAGTTCGGCATGGAGTGTGTCGTGTACATGGGCGCCGAGGATGTCCGTCGCCAGGCTCTCAACGTCTTCCGTATGAAGCTCCTTGGCGCATCCGTCGTTGCTGTCGAGGCAGGCTCGCGCACTCTTCGTGACGCGGTCAACGAGGCCATGCGCGCCTGGGTCGTCGATCTCTCGACAACACACTACGTTATCGGGTCAGCCATCGGTCCCCACCCCTTCCCAACCATCGTCCGCACATTCCAATCCGTTATCGGTGATGAGACCAAGGAACAAATGAAGACTCTGACAGGCCGCCTCCCTGACGCCGTCGTTGCCTGCGTTGGCGGCGGCAGCAATGCAGTCGGCATGTTCTACCCCTTTGCCAACGACCCAAGCGTCAAACTTCTCGGTGTCGAAGCTGGCGGCGACGGCGTCGACACTGCTCGGCACTCATCGACTCTGACCAGCGGTACCAAGGGCGTCCTACACGGCGTGCGCACCTACGTCCTGCAAGATGAGCACGGCCAAATCTCCGACACGCACTCCATCTCTGCGGGTCTCGACTACCCAGCCGTCGGCCCCGAACTGTCCTCTTGGAAGGACAGTTCGCGCGCGAAATTCATCTCCGCTACGGACGCTCAGGCGCTCATTGGGTTCCGCGTATTGTCCCAAACCGAGGGTATTATCCCCGCGCTTGAATCGTCGCATGCTGTCTATGGCGTGATTGAACTCGCAAAGACCATGGGCAAGGATAAGAATATCGTGCTGAATCTTAGTGGAAGAGGTGATAAGGATGTGCAGAGCGTGGCGGATGCGTTGCCTACTTTGGGCCCGCAGATTGGTTGGGATTTGAGGTTTTAAAAACAAAAAGAAGAAAAGGGGTGACATATATCATCTTCTCCTTCTTTTTAAGCACAAAAACGAAATTCTCTAGCACCTATTGTCCTTGTTTAACTTTTTGGGAACAATCACAATGTTTTATATCCCTTTTTTTACTTCTTCTGTTATGATATTCACCTATAGCTCTATGGCTATTGCTTTAAGCACGCAAGATATGTTAAATTTCCCCCTTTCTTTTCTTGTTCACGGTTTCCAATACATTTAGGGTATATATAAAAATATTTCAGCAGCTTCTTCTTTACAATTCCCATATTACATACCTAGGTAGCTAGGTAGCTGGGAAGGGTTCTATGTAGTAGAGTTGCATGCATTAGCCTCAATTCTGGAAGAGCGATTCTATTTTATTACAGTGATCAACGCTGTAGCCCAT
This sequence comes from Polytolypa hystricis UAMH7299, assembly GCA_002573605.1. Classification (NCBI taxonomy): domain Eukaryota; kingdom Fungi; phylum Ascomycota; class Eurotiomycetes; order Onygenales; genus Polytolypa; species Polytolypa hystricis. The sequence continues at coordinate 62,805 of PDNA01000159.1, read as the reverse complement.
ATATTTCCCTTTTGCTAGGTATATATCAAAACTTCGGAAATTAATCCCTCCACCACCCTTTTTCAGGTCTATATACATAAAAAAGAGGATGTACAACAGAACCCATCAAATAAAAATAAAAATAAAAAGCAAGTAAAAAAAGAAAGAAAGAAAAAGAGCAAAATATCAGATCTAAGATAATAAAATAATACAGCTAATGGAAGCAGAAAGCAAAAAGTCAAGGGGGAAAAAGAAGGGGGAAGAAAAGCAAAGAAACGAAACAACAAGAAGAGAGAAAAAAGAAAGTATTGTACAGTACAATCATGACTGCGCTATATGCCATTTAGTGACCAGTTCCAGTATGGCGAGAAGACAGGTAGGACCGCCTCAAGCTCATCATGGATGAGCTTACAGGAGAAGGGCTTGGAGCGTAGGCAGGCGGATTCTACCTACTCAGATGGGCTAGGATATGCAAGACGCAGCTCCTGGCTTTTGGTATGGGTCGATAGTGCGATTGATTCTGGGATATTTGGCTTTTTCCCATTCTTTCCCATGAGTGCGAAGAAAGGAGTTGAAATGGTGTGTGCTGAGAAGGGTTTGGATCGCCATGCAGTATCGTCATCAACCCACAATGTTCGATTGTGATTCATCGATTTCTCTGGTGGCAATTCAACCGCGAAGATCGGTGGGTCTAAAATATCACATTTGGTTAGATATTAGTCTGAACTATAAGTACTTAAATCGGACGTGACTAGAATGCATCAATCTTACCAATAACTCCATACCGCCTACGCGACCTCAATCTAGCCCTCCCAGGAGGCATCGGGACAAGTGGTTTGATGTCTTTGGGCCGGGTGATTTCTATGACTTCTGGCTTTTTCCATCGTTGGTAGTAAATGAGGGCAGCAGTGCCTGTTATGAGGATGATGATGACGGAGCCGACCACGACGCCTCCTATCCATGCTTTGCTTGACGACGACGACGACAACGACGATGATGATGAAGTTTGGGAGGGCGGTTGTGCCCCTGGTGTCTTCGAACTCGTGGGCTCAGGTGTTGATGTTGGTGTTGGGGTTGGGCTGCGGTTTCGTGGGGAACTTGTCGGTTCATCGGCTGGAGGGGGGAAGATGGTGAGTAAGTATAGCCGTTTATGACTGATTGCAGCAGGAGTTGAAAAAGCTTTTACCACTAGAAATGATTGAGCTTGACAGCTGCCGGTATATTGTGCTCGCAGACCAATTCTCTGCGCAGAAGATCTGCGTTGCCGTTGGGAGCACATCTGGAGAGGTTTCAATTATCGTCATCGTCACGCAGGTGGCATCTCCTGGGCTTGAGAAATGGGTAAAAACTCATCAATATCTCTTATAGGAAATGGTTAGAACGATGCCTCAGGTTCGACCACGTACCATGAATATCCTTGACCATCCCTGAGTCGAATGAAGCCATCTTCGCATGAAGTAGGCACGGCACAAGGAACATCCGTGCCAGTATCACAGCAACTGGCATATCCATCCGAGGTCACCCACCTCTGGGTCGTCGAACACTGTACAGTCTGTGCTGAAGTGGATTTCAATTAGCAACGTTATCACTTCTAGCTAGTCTTCGGTAAGGGGGAAAGATCTCACTGCACGAACTAGATCTATCCGCAGAACTAGTACGATAGTCTTGGAACTATGGTAACGCATTCATATGATCGGCAGCAACACCGCCCGCAATCCAAAGAATCACAAGGAGGGTTAGTACTTTGCGAGGACATAATCCAAATAGATCCATATGTAGTAAATAGGGTTTGCGCTTCTCCCTATTGAGCCATTGGGCGACAAAAGAGATATCGTTTCAAGACAGCGAAAATAAGCTTTATATGAAAAAGGACAACATTTTGCAAAAGTTTTCGTTGAAACAAAATACACAAACGAAAGATATAGGACTCTCTCGGACTGTGGGATGTCCCAAATCCTTGTTATGAGTATGAGACTTCAGGGTCTTCAGGCGCGTAACACACGGCTTTCAGGATCTTCAGAATTTCTCGTTCCTAGCTACTACTAGCCCCGATGAACGGGTTCCAGGGGGATGTTGATATGCCCCCTGATTAGTGAGATTCAGGTCCCTGATCGCCATGGGACCGATATGACTAGATATACGTACGGCGGATCTTGTACCTGCAGGCAGTCAGTCCACATATTATTGGGGCCGGAGCTCGGGGGTTTTTCTGCCAGTCGAAAACTATTTGGCTGGTGAGGATTTAGCAAATTTGGAAGGTAAAATGAAGAAAAATTGGATAATCATCCTCATGGCTGTCCAGCCAGTGAGAATCGGATTAACCTCGTCAGATAAGGCTGATGAAGGTGTGAAATGTGTTGCCCAACATCGAAAGTCGCCGCCCACCATGCCGCGTTGGATTACACAATCTCACAACCAAACCTCCAGAAACAGAGGGCCAAATTCGCCCAGTGTGCATAGAACATATTATCCTCAGTTTAGTTGCCACTAGATGTTCCAAGATTTGGAATATCCCGATGCCATTGCTCTTCTACAATATTGACAGACTGTAAGAATGATTGAGGTTTAGTTTAAGGTTTCTCGTCTAATTCTAATAATAGATAGGAATACTTTATTAGCCTAATTTGTACTAGTTCCCGACGTGCCAAGTATCTAAATTATCGATCCACTCATTCAACTCCAACGACGGCTAGTGTATATATCCCATTGTCGAAAAACGCCCTTTCTCCAGTCCTTCCCCGCAAGAACAGTTGGTCTATCCTAGAGGTTATTGTTGTCATTGCACGAGTGAGATCAGATTTTTCCACGTGTTATAGGCTGGGCTATAAAAAGAAACTGCGCACCAGGATGTCCATATAATGTATGCAGGAACAGAAAGAATAGAGCCATCCACACACAAAGGAATGGTATATTTGCGAGGTCTCCGTCTGAGAGGCCGAGGTCACTCGTGGGTAAAATTGCTCTTTGAAGCTGTGTCTATTCCAAATGTCTTTCACTCCTTGAAAGGTCTGACTAACTCGTGTAAGGATGAATACGTTCTTAGTTGTTTCGATTTACATGCCAGCGAGATTAGACAGACAAAAGCCTGCCTGCCTACAACGCTAGATATCGAATGCCAATTATAAGTGCTTCAAGTACATAATGAGTGACTAGGAGGCACTTACTGTCTACAGTATAGGAGTCACTAGAAGAATCGCAATAAAATGAATGACATAAATATCCCCAACCCTAACCAATCGATTTACCCCAAATCCACCCCAAATCCACCCCAAACAATTTGAACTGCTTCCATCATCGAGAAACCAGAGCCAACGTTCAAAGCAACAGGATAGTATTAGGGATTAAAGCGGCATCTGAGAGAGAGAGAATAATAATTCACTTATTCCTTGTTCAGCTAGCATCCCCATTTAAAATAGGCCCTGTATTCTTTATCAACGAGACTCGTCTAATCGGCTTCTTTAGTTTCAGCAGCTTCGGCGGCCTCGATATCTCGTTTACTGTAACCCCATGTCCACACACCTTCATAGCGACCATCACCAAGATTGGCTTCCTCAGCTTCTTTGGCTTCTGTAGCCTAATTATCTCGCTTATTGTAGAAAACGACGCTGCCGGCGTTCTCAGTGTTCTCAACATTCTTGTAGAAGCCAATATTACCGGCCTCTTCGTTCATTTCCATTGGCTCGCGTTTCTCCCGCGGCAAGCGGTAGAAACCGATATTACCGGCCTCTTCGTTCATTTCCTCTGGTTCACGCTTTTCGTTTGGCTCATGCTTGTAGAAGAGAATATTGCCTGCCCCTTCATTCATTTCCTCTGGTTCACGCTTTTCCTTTGGCTCATGCTTTTCACTGTAAAAGACGACACTGCCAGCGTTCTCATTGCGCTCCTGGAGCTCAGCGGAAAGATCGGCCTTCAAATGAACGCATAAGCTTCTATCAGGACCATTCAGTGCCAGTGCAGATAATTGGGGCTTACTGGAGCTCTTTTGCTGGTAGGAGCAGCCACGGCAGCCGATGCCAGGACCAGCGACAGGATGGTGGAATATTTCATGTTGGGCGAGTACGATTCCTTGTTCCCGGATTGATCAGAAAGGGAATCATGACTTGAAGCGATATGTGCTCACCTTATGTTGCCACGAGATGGGTTAGATATGTAGCAGACCTCGAGTGACTGGAGGATGAATCGAGAGACCATCTTTAGGGAGGGTGGTTATATATGTAACGTCGGCCACCCTCCGCGCAACATTAGGACGAACAAAGTCGCGAGTCTATGAATTCCCACCACATCCAAGGCCTTAATCCACTTGTCACACATAATTTCGCTAGTCGTTGGAGGAACCTTAGACGGCGCGAACATCGCGATTGAGTCCTCGTGAGCGTGTATACTCACTGGAGACATCATCCTGCTGGATATTGCGATTCGTTATTCGAAGCTGAAACTAAGTGCACAACGGAGGTATAACTATTGCATCCAACATACCAGACCCGGACCAGTAGCGCCGCTCTGGGGTAACTAATAACGGACCCAAGTAAGCGGAGGTGGAGCGGGTGAGGAGATAAGGCCAAGCAGACTTATCTGCACCGTTGACAAAGCATCGTGCTTCCGTGCTTCATAACCATGTGCAGCACTAGAGCGCCGCGCGTGTATATCATCCCAGAGATATACGCCACATGGCCGAGTAGAGTAAATTCTTACGGGCGTAGTAGAAACTCCAGGGCAGCCTCTGAACCCAATATGATAATGGTCTGGATTGGCGAAGAGAGAGCGGCCCTTTCAAGGCATTGCTGGTCTTCGCGTTTCACAAGGGGGAGGGAACCCTCTTGAGAACAAAAGAACGGACTCTCTACAGAACCGGAGCGTATAAAAGCATGGCCGGAAATGGCTATCCACCCCAGTAAGCACTTGGCTTCTTTGAATATGTGAGCTGATATGCAGCGACGTCGGATTGGTCTAAGCTTTGACGAAATACGGTTTTGGACTTGCGAATGCCACAACCCCGATTTTTGTGGACCGCCAAACTCAAATGTATGTTGATGTTTCTATTTTTTAGTCCGTATATAACACAATCTTTCTTGTTGTCGAAAATTTCGCTGATGAACAGCCCCTAGCCTAGGTTATAGTTTACACCTCTATGACGCTCCATCTTACCCCAAGAGATGAAAGAAGCATATAATAAGATCAACATGACCACCATTGTTGCCATGCTACTCCTTACAAATTGATTCTCTTTCTGAGCTCAGGACACCAGACCAGCTCGGACAATCTCTCCCAGTATTATCTTTTGTTTCATTAAGAGCGAGAGAATTGAACTCACGGTGACTGTATATGCATCCTGTATACTAACGCCTTCATTCCGTTCATACCGGAAAGTAACACAAGGTAGAGCGAGGGGGGGAATAAAACGCCAGGCTATGTAAAAATGAGACTGAAATCTTCAATCAGCAACACATTCAATCTGAAGAGTACGGTCTTCCAACTCCTAGTTGGCCAGAAATCTATCAATCCTTCAAGGGATGTTCCAGAAACATCAACGGGTCGGAATTTTTGACTCGATTCGCCTTTCCCCATTCCATTAAACGATCGAAGTCGCGACATGTGTGATTAGAATTGGCACTGGCTTTCCCCATGTGGTCCCTTTCTGACCATGCCCATGTTATCGGGGCAATATCAGCAGAGCACATCAAACTTTGCCTGACGGCATCGATACAATGGTCCATATGACTTCTTTCAAAGGTTTTATCGACGGCACGGTGCATTAGACTGCTTTTGTTGAGACCTAACTCTGCCGCCCAGAAATACTTCCGTAACATGTTCTAGAGAGTGCGAAAGACCCGTCAGTTAAAAGTTCGAAGGATAGAGCCCGAGGATTGCCGAAAGGCGAAGATCGAGGAGAGGAAAAGCGCGGCGTGTACGCGTACCAGACAGTGTAATTGATGGAATACGTCCAAACCAGCAATATAGTAGCCTGGATCTCCCGGGATTGGTAGCGTTTTGTCAACCAGCTTCTTCGCCTGGGACTCTGGAATCCGACTAATACCGTCTTGTAATATTGTAAGCGTATGAGGAGCAACGTATTATTTCATACGATGACAAACTCACAGCCGTATAGTTCGTCCCAAGCTTTCTCGTTTTCAGCTGACGGCGGGCCTTGATATTTGCTCAGTCCACCTTCGAAGCCGGTGGTGAACGTCGTTCGTTTATACCGAACAGCATCTTGCGCAGGAGCTGTTGTTGTGGTTAGCATCTTTCTTTTTCCGCCTATGATTTGTTTCAAATGGACCAGTGGGGAGAAGTGTAATCTCACAATATATATGGTTTGGGGGTAGGAACACCTTCTTTCCGCCGGCGAAATAGGACAGGCTACCAGCGAGGACAGCAGAGATAGTAAGTATGATGGCCCATTGGACGAAAATGATGGTCTGGTACTTCCTTTGCTGCTCATCCCACGATACCCTCTCGAGGAGCGGCTCCTCTATGTCATCCTCATCCTTCATCTTGACTCGTGGTGCTGAAGGCCACCCAGACGTCACAACCCGTATAACCACGACCAAACCGCCGGGCAGGCTTGGGCAAGTTGAAGGGGGATGTTTGAACTGACACACACAAACACTGATCGTCTAGACCAATAGAGGCATTAGAGATACATGGTATAGATGGTATATGTTCCCCATACTGCCAGCAAACGGTAGCACGAAGTCCAAGTTGGATGCACGACTATTAGAGGCATTTGAAGAATAAAGACTCTGCATAGCCTGGAAGCAGCCCTAGTAACACGTTGAAGCCAGTGTGCACGTGTGGTGAGAATGCAGTACGTTGTGAAACCTAGTATCTAGTCTAGGCGCTGCAAACAAAAACTGCCCATGCAATAACGGAAAATATAGCTGCAAATGCAATGCTCTAATTATTTCCTGCCAGGGTGTAGTTACGCGAGCAGAAGCAGATTTCATGTCTTGACATGACGTAAAGTTCAATATAAAAGAGAATGAACGGTCTCAGTAAGACCTTTAAAACTCAAACACATGATGTTTTCAACGAATGAAGACAATTGAGCCGAACTGGCTGTGCCATTATGGGTAAGCAGGTCAGCAGGTAAGGACCAGGCAATTGGATGAATGTAGCTAGTACTCATGACCTTTCATGAATAACATGTTTCATCAGCCTCCCCTTCCAGGACCGGCAGGGAGCTTTCGACTTGTGGTTCAAGCACGCTTTTCTTCCAGAGAGAGGAAGCCACTGAGCATGCCCGAAAAAACAACAAGCTGCAGCACCGGTCAAGGCGCTGAGTGTTGAAAGGTTGATTATAAACGTCAATCCTTACGATTGGGAGGCCAAAAAGACACGACGTTAAATCAACATCCAGAACAAAGATGCCATCAGAAGATGCCAGGGAAGCTGTGAATTCCCGTATTTGTGACTCATGAACGGAGCTGAGGCCGCGTTATTAGGCTGAACTCGGGGTTAGTGCATCGATTTGCTTCTTCGGGATGCGAAAACCAGAGAGCGAACGGGATGGGCATCGAAGATAAAATATCCAAATCTTTATTCATATTACTGGCCCACTACCACCAGTGGATATCAAGAATGAGGTGGAGGGGCAAGATCAATTATCCCATGCACGGCGGAAATCCCGTGCCCTTTCTGATAACCCCGCCAGCAGACAAAGCGGGGTGCGGTGAATAACGTAATCACGTGGAGGGGTATTGGGTTGGATTGAAACCTGGCATATCTAGAAATTCTCATCGAAATAACTTTAAGAAGCTTCTGTATATCCGATGAGATAAGGGGGGGGTAATAACTTAATTACTGACCTCAAAGTTCTGTCAATTCGCATTTAAGCTTTTATCCTTCCCACGGCCGAACTACTAGAACAATGGTCGGAGTTGCATTGCTGGGCGCCGGCATTTATGCCAAAGAAGGTAGCGTGCTTTTGGTTCCCTTTGTTTTGCTTCATTCGCTAATCCTGCTTCACAGCGCATATCCCTGCACTTATCGAGAACAAAGGCACCCTTCTTGCCGTCTACTCGCGGAGCACGAAGTCTGCCAACTCGGTAGTAGATGAAGTTAGCAAATTAGGCGGCCAAACCTCCGGTATTGATGTCTACTCCGATGAGGAAGCCAGCCGTGGCCTGGATGAGCTATTGCAGCGAACAGATATTGATGCCGTGATTGTCGTTCTACCAATTCCCACGCAGCCAGATGTGGTTCTCAAATGCCTTGCAGCGGGTAAGCACGTTTTGTGCGAGAAGCCTATTGCAAAAGACGTTGCCACTGGTAGAGCTCTAGTGCAGGAATACGAGAAGACCTATGCGCCGAAAAATCTTGTCTTGGCTGTCGCTGAACAATTCCGCTACGACCGTGCGTACATTAGGGCTCGCGACATCATTGCCAGCGGCGAAATTGGTAACTTGGAACATGTCCATGCACGAGTATGGTCTGATCTTCAACCCGGCTCCAAATATTACGAGACAGCGTGGCGCAAAGTTCCTGAGTACCAGGGAGGCTTTATTCTCGACGGTGGTGTTCATTTCGTTGCTCTTATGCGGTTAGTTTCGGGCCAGGAAATCATCGAGACAAAGAGCCTCGCTATCCAGTTGAAGCCGCATCTGCCTCCCGTTGACACAGTCAACGCTGCCCTACGCTTTTCAGGCGGAGCAACAGGATCACTTAGTTTTTCATGGGCGTCCAAGAAAAGTGCGTTTGAGTTCATTTTTGCTGGCTCGAAGGGTTCAATAACTATGAGAATGGGGGCGATTTGGGGTACCTCAATCATGGAAATTGAGTCTGAAGGCAAAGAACGAACCGAAAGTATTGAAGGAAAAGCCATGTTTGAAGAGATCAAGGCGTTTTTGGCAGCTACAGCTTCTGGTAAAGTGGAGAAGGCGGGTAGCTCCCAGGAAGCGCTGGCCGATCTGGCAGTTATCGAAAGTGTTCTCTCGGGGTCGGGAATTGTTCAGTCATAAGTCAGCCGCTGATGCAAATGCTTTCGACGCGCTGTATCCCCATTGTTGGAAAGGGCGCGGGGTTACTATAGCTGGTATTAATAACAGTTTGGGTTCGAATTGAGCGGATTAGATGCGCAAAGATATAGTACTTGAACTAGACATATGTCACGTCCAATCTAGGAAATGAAACTGTGTTTGCAAAGCGTTCAGGCTTAGCGCAGGAGATGACGGCTTGTTCGGGACGCTTTGTGATGTCACATGCGTCTGTATTGTTACAATCAACAAGGCAAAGGATGTCGACAGACGTGCTGGATCGATATATCATCAATTAGTTGCATTTCTTTTGATAGATTAGTATATGTGAGAGAGTTGATTTTGGGGATAACTCTCTCGAGGATCCGTGAACTCCTACCAGGGGCTTAGTCACCTGACAGTAACAGTCGCTTACATAACACATATGCCAAGCCTTTCTTCGGCCCTACTATTCCCCGTATGAGCTCCAGCTGCAGCTCCGCTGATTGGCCGAGCGACTTGCAGGGTGGGTGCTCAGGTGCCGCTATCATCATCATCATCACCACCACCAGCAGCCAACACCAGACCAGCCATCGCGAACAACCCCCAGGTTGTTCCTCCATCCGATCTCTTTTTAACACCTCCCACGCACCTTCCCAGCTTGTGCGCCGCTTCTTTATATCTATTTCCATACGCTGTTCTCAATCCACTTCCGCCAACATGTCTCCCGGTCTGAACGATCCGCGGATGACCTCCGTCAAACCTCGCATTCGGTACAATACTATAGGAGGTGTCAATGGTCCTCTAGTCATTCTCGAAAATGTAAGTTTGATATAAATATACCCCTACCTCTGGTAAAACTCGGAGAAGTGGAGTACTAACCGTCGGATCTCTTTTCGTCAGGTCAAATTCCCCCGATACAACGAGATCGTGTCCCTAACACTTCCCGATGGATCAGAACGTTCTGGACAGGTTTTGGAAGCCAGAGGTACGGATACTTCAAGTAGCACTTTGGGACATTTGCTAACACGTTAACAATGAAGGTGACAGGGCTGTCGTCCAGGTGTGTATCGAAGGCCCACCGTTACAATCTGATCGGTATTGACCCCGCGATCTAGGTGTTCGAAGGCACAACTGGCGTTGATGTAAAGAGGGTATGCGCTACATCCGCTTCTTGCCTACCCGTATATTACTATAGTTGCTAATTGGGGTATAAGACCAAAGTCGAGTTCACAGGCCACAGTCTGAAGCTTGGTGTTTCTGAAGACATGCTTGGTCGAGTATTCGATGGCTCAGGCCGTGCGATTGACAAGGGCCCCAAGGTGCTGGCGGAGGACTATCTGGATATTAATGGCAGTCCCATCAACCCCTATTCACGAGTATGTCCTTGACTACATCACGAAGCGCATCATTCGCACCTGCTGACGGTCACAAGGTATACCCCGAGGAGATGATCTCGACGGGTATCTCAGCTATTGATACTATGAACTCGATTGCCCGAGGACAAAAGATTCCTATTTTCTCTGCTGCCGGTCTCCCCCACAATGAAATTGCTGCTCAAATCTGTCGTCAGGCAAGTCTTGTCAAGCCAAGCAAGGGTATTCACGATGATCATGAGGAGAACTTCTCCATTGTTTTCGCGGCTATGGGCGTCAACATGGAAACAAGTCGTTTCTTCACAAGAGATTTTGAAGAGAACGGCAGCATGGAGAGAGTCACACTCTTCCTTAACCTTGCTAATGATCCGACGTGAGTACGGCTCTAGCCCTCAGATTGAGCGGGGATAATTAACGATTGTATAGCATCGAACGTATCATCACTCCTCGTCTTGCGCTCACCACCGCAGAGTACTACGCTTATCAGCTGGAGAAGCACGTTCTTGTCATTTTGACAGATCTTTCGGCTTACTGTGATGCTCTTCGTGAAGTCTCCACCGCCCGTGAAGAAGTGCCTGGTCGACGTGGTTATCCTGGTTATATGTACACTGATCTCTCTACCATTTACGAACGTGCTGGTCGCGTTGAAGGACGAAACGGCTCAATCACGCAGATCCCAATTTTGACTATGCCTAACGATGGTATGGCCCTCAAAATCCGAAGCCCATCCTTGTTTGGACTTGTCTAACTAAACCTACTACTTATAGACATCACCCACCCTATTCCCGATTTGACTGGCTACATTACGGAAGGCCAGATCTTCATCGACCGTCAACTTTACAACAAGGGTATCTACCCACCCATCAATGTCCTCCCCTCCCTCTCTCGTCTCATGAAATCCGCCATCGGAGAGGGCTTCACTCGAAAAGACCACGGCGATGTCTCCAACCAGCTTTACGCTAAATACGCCATTGGTCGTGATGCCGGTTTGTCTCCCCTTTTCCCTCCGAAATAACAGCAAAAAAAAGTAATCTACCAGCGACTAACTAAGTACCAACAACAAAACAGCCGCCATGAAAACTGTCGTCGGCGAAGAAGCCCTGTCCTCCGAAGATAAAACCTCTCTCGAATTCCTCGAAAAGTTCGAGAAGACATTTATCGCGCAGTCTCCGTACGAATCTCGCACAATCTTTGAATCGCTGGATCTGGCATGGAACTTGCTCCGCATTTATCCCAAGGAAATGCTCAATCGTATCCCCAAGAAGGTCCTTGATGAGTTTTACCAAAGATCGCCGAAGGGTAGAACGCCAAAGGGGAATAAGGATACTAGGGATAATACGGCTGCGGAGCCGAATTTGATTGATGCGTAAAACATATTCGATGCGCATTTGATGGGGCGGTTGTGTTTCATTATTGGGATCTTCTGCGATTGTTAAAACTATAGGTGGACAAGTGAGGCATTTAGGCGGTTGCCAACGCACGAGTTTCAGGGGAGGAAAGGTATACTATTAGTGTTGCAGGGACCCTTTTTTATTTTTTTGTATAGAAGGAAGAATGCATGGATCGTACCAGCTTTTCTTATATTCCCTTTTTTTTTCCCTTCATCATGTTAGCTTTTAACGGCCTGCATACTACTACTATAGCTTATTGCTAGTTATTTGGATTTTTCTTTTATAGCATTTATATAAAACTGTTTTTATCAACCAACAAAGCAGTATTGCTTGTTCCAGTAGTCGATAAGCCTATCATGCTTTCTGCACTGAAAGGGCAACAAGACTAACACATTTCCAGACAAAAGGGGGGGGGGAAAGGAGTATAAAATGAAATATCAAATATTAAACCCATATACAAAAAAAAAAAGAAAAGAATAACCCTCCATCTATTTCCATGCAGCCCCATTCCCACGATATCTACTCCGGCCCCACCCAATCCTCCTCCCTCTCATACCATACCCCATTAACAACCACCCCTTCACCCTTCTTCAGCATCTCCGTCTGCACACTCGTACACGTCCCCTTCACATTCCTCAAAAAGCACGTCGACCTCGCCATCGGCGGCGCGACATTCGTCTTCGTCGCATTTGCCTCACCACTAGTCTTAAAACTTGCGAGATCGACTTCTGCCCCACTAGCCATGTCCCTGCCGGCGATTATCCGAGCGAAAAGTTGGTAGACGGTTTCGGGCTGGTAGGAGGCGGTGAAGTGGCCGGAGTCGTAGACGCGGGTGAAGGAGAGGTTTCCATATTGGCGGACAGCGCCGCCGGTGTATGTGGAGTTGACGAGCACTGGTGCGTAGCCTGCGGAGTTGAAGTTGTTGGCATATGAGGAGGAGGGCGAAGAGGTGGTGGTGGTAGTTGTGTTTGCAGCGATGGCGAAGGAAACTGCCTCTCCGCCATACCAGTTGCATATATAATCTCTATCGCCATGGATAAGGGCAATGCGGATCCCGCGGTCCAGCAGCACCGCGAGTTGTGGGATATGCATTGTGCGTGTAAAGTCGCCTGAGTAGGCGAGGGCTTCTTGCACCGTGGCGCTGTAGTCTGTGTAGTTCATCGGTGTGCCTATTGCGGCTTGCACGGCTGCGGTGTTTAAATATTCGAGATGCCAGGAGGGCGGGAACGGGTTAAGTACGCCCTGCGCGATGTCATAGTTGCTTCTGTTGAAGTTGCTGTATGGGGATATCATGCTCTCGTTACAAGCCATTAGCGCCATGAAACAGGTGTTGTCCACCTCGCTCACGTCGCCGTAGCCATTGGGGTCTTTGGTCTGGGCGAGGTTGCGGCATCTTTGTAGCATATCCTGACACCCACCGAGCTTTGAGAACGCTGCGAGAGATGCTTGTGCTTGTTCCTCAGAAAGGGCTTCGATGTTGTAGGTGTTGTTGCGTGCGAAAATGGGGTAGTATGGGTCTTGAATGAGGTGGTCGATGCAGCCTTGTAGTATGCCAACAGACTGGAGGTCTATCTCCAGCGCCTTAGAGCCATTAAACTCGCCGTTCTTCAGCCGATCGTTCTGTTCTATCCAGTACGTAGCGAATTCTGGTCCGTACACTCCGCCATAGCTCTCAGAGAAGAAGTGGACACCAGCAGACTTGGAAGACTTGCCAGACTTCTTGCGCGCTCCTGGGTTATATTGTGGGAATACCCCAAGAAAGGCTTGGAGCATGTGCCAACTAGCCATTGCTGAGGTAGCTGTTGTATTCGTCAACATGCTTGTATTATGGGAGCTGAAAGTGCCGTTTAGAAAAGTATACGGCGCCTGGTTTCGAGGAGACTCCATGGGTGAGCTTATATATTCCGAAGTAATCAAATCCAATGATCCATTCGTCAGGGTATCAAATGAGAATCCGGACTGAACAGGTTGATCGATGAAGAGCAGGTTCGAGCTTCGGTCCCAACTCCATTCTCTCGCGCGAGTACTCAGCTTGTTCTTACCAGCTTCCACAACTTCGCATGGCCCAGTCTGTAAGAATAAGCCTACCATGCTGCTGCTCCCAGGGCCGCCATTGAGATATATTGTCAGAGGCGCAGATTCAGGGTGCTCCCTTGCCTCCACAAACCAGAAGAACGTGTTGATATCATAGTTTTGCTTGATCGGTGCTAGCGTCGACGGCGGAAGATGAACATATCCCGTGTACTGCTTTTGATTTGCAAAGGTTGTCGCGCAGGTCCCTGGTGCAGGACTTTTATATCTAATAGTGATATTACTATCAGCCGAGAAGTGAGTGACCTTATTATCCCGATCATTGTCCACACTTGCAGGATACTGGGCGACAGTTGGCAGAACCCAGTGTAACAATGACACAGGGAACAGGGATAGGATATACCACATTTTCTAAACTATATATATTAGTTATTTGCACATCAGGGACGGAGGTTGAGCTAGAATATCCTGGAGAAAATCTTACCATGCTTGACCTTTTGAAGAAAGAGCTACCTTCAAATGAACTAAAACTGTAGGCGGAAAGAACCAGAATAATAAATGCCGCTGGAGACTGTGTAGCCCTCACCAAAGGGGGTAAGCTTCTACCAGGAGATGTAAAAGGCTGACGCAAACGTCATCGTACTCCAATCCCAGCGCTCAATGCAGGGCAAACGTGGAAACGCAGTCAAAACGCAGTATCAAAAAGCGACACAAGCACAAGAAAATATGTAAACGCGCAGAAGGGTAAGCGATGAGCACTTTCTTATTCCCCTAAGAAGAAAAAAATGAAGAAAAACGGCACGACAGACGGCAGCAAATGTCCGTTTATAAAGGAACCAAAAGTTCTAGAGAATAGGGCAAAGAGCGGCAGCTCGAATGTCGTATAATAGTATAAGTGTGTAACAAGCGATGGGCATCTGCATCCGCGCAGCAACCCTCGCGATCCGCAAGTCAGGAAGCTTCTTTTCCATTGATACTAGCGACGGAAGTCAAACGGGGATCGACGCCATCAACTGGGGGTGTATTTCCTGCGAGTGTTCTGTTCTGTGTTACTCCCTGCTGGGACCCGGCTTGCCGACACTAGGCAAAAAACCAAACGCCCTGTCAGGTTGTTTAACCCGAAGAGATACACAATATGCTTGGACAAGAGCCGTCTGCACGATCCCGAGAGCTGGAGAAGCAGAGGCTTTCCCCCAGAGCCTAGAAGATGAACCGAAAAACTAGCTGAAATGTCCATGGCTTGAACTTGAAGCCCAGGCCGCACTCTGAATCAGACTGGAGTGATCATCCATCCCCTGCAGGAAATTTTATTTCGAAAAAGAAAAAGAAAAAAAAGAAAAGAAGGAACCAGATCAACAAAAAATAACATCAATCCTGTGGATATGAAGGTATTATGCATGACTTAATCTGTACAACCAGGAGATTTTTCCAGGCATATCAAATCTTCTCCATCTTCTGGTTCCGTGGCTCCCAGGGAGTGTATGCATGACAAAGGCAATCAAGAACAATATGACCAGCTTGAGTCTCCCAACGCAAGGGCACTCCATAAATGGTGCTCATATTGGGATCCCCTGACGCCGCAGGGGATGATAAAGGTTGTGTGTATTGTGAGGAAGAGAGAGGAGGGAGATGGTCTCTCTCTGCTTAGCGCCAAAAAGGGCGGTTCGAAAGCCTAAGTTCTCAGCTGCATGTAAAGCCCTAGACGACGAATGCCAACCAACCAACATGCAAACGAGGACGCTGTGATGGAAAAGCTTCAGCTGTTTTTCTTTCTCTTCACAACTTTCACTTCACCTTCCACGCCATCGTGGACTCAAAATACAGCCCAAGGCTGACTAACTGCTCGAGACTCTCTATTTACAGCTCTGAGAACACTGGGTGCTGCGAATCAGAGCTCAGGTGGCAGCACAGCAGCACCTCTACTTCCCCCCTACTACTATGTATCTATCTCAACTACTTAAGAGCCTCTTGAGCTTCCACGAGTTAAAGTCTCGACTTCAGGCGAGGTATGTAACTGCAGGCCTGGCCTGACCAGACGCTCTGATGACGGGGTTCTTCCCAAGCAAGCGCACAATGGTCAAACCAGATACATCCATAGGAACAAGGCTGGAGGGGGGAAATCCCCCCACGTCACAGCAGCATGGATGTGATGAACGTCCACTTCTCCCATCTGTGTGGCTTGACCCCTGGCAGGATCCAAGGGCGCCACAATCAACCACAGGGAAACCTACTAATCTCGTTCCTCGGTGGTGTCTTCGTGACCCACGGTGGGGCGGGGCAGCTATGGGAAAATCATCAGCTTCAGCATCCGCCAGGCGCGCGCATCCAGGGGCGGGGCCCGCATGATGCACCTGCACCACCAGTATCAGAATGTGTTTCCGCAACGCATCCACCCCCGGTGGCGTGGCGCGTCATAGCAGCTCCTCCTGTTTGTCGACAGTCTGGTGGAAAGTACACCAAACACCCATATACGTGCATATACGCATATTCATACAGTGTTGGATAGATACGCATATCACCAAATCCCTAAATATAATTCCCATACTAATTCCACCTATTACATTCCATCATATTTCTCTCTCACATAAAACAGAGAGAGAAAAGGTGACGTTGTGAACTTGTTTGATTTTGCTGGGTATAATTCAACTCCAGCTACTAAGAAATAATAACGAGGAAAAAAGACAAGAAAAGCAAAACAAATGGTATATGCAGAAGCAAAAGAAAACGGGAGAGAGAGAGCGAGAGAGAGAAGAGAGAGAAAACACAGAAAACCAGAAATAACCAGAGCTCCACGCACAGCAACTGATGGAAAAGTAAAGTGATAGTGGAATGGGTCAACAGCGAAAAATGAACGGACAAGGGGAAAAAAAACCTGCTCATGTCATGAGTTTGCAAGGCATTATCCAGACATGGAGATAGAAGAAACACAAAACTCCCCATGACACATCATAATAAAACTCCTCGCCTGAACTCCTCTTGCAAAACCGCATAAATAAAAAAGCAGACGGAAAGAACAGAGTAGACGTAGGTGCTGAGAAAAAAGCAAAGCAAATAAGACGAGAGAAAAGAACAAACTCAAATCTTTCTTTCCCACCAAATGCATCAAGGATAATACGTCGTGGGCTCATAACAACCATGAATGGGGCATAAACCATAGCAAACAACTCAAGTCGCAACCGCAAAGAAATTTTTTCTTTTTCTTTTATCGGCCGAAACTTTTGTTTTAATCAATCTTCGCAAAAGCAAGCTTCTTGGGCGTGGTCAAATTATTCGAAAGTCGAACGTTTGTGGTTTTTAGCTTGGCGTGCTTTCTCAGCTTCTTGCGAGCGACCATGACGGGGACGGATGATTTGGTGACGATGTAGTTGGAGAAGGACCCGAGGAGGACACTGTAAATAAATAGCGTCAGTTAACTTGTATCGGGTCAATAATAGCACATTTCTTGTATGCTCTACTCACCCCTTGATAGCACTTCGGCCCCTGGATCCTAGAATGACCAACGTGGGTTCAAGTCCATCAATCTATACCCCTGGGTTAGCATCACGTAGGGCGTTTGTTAAAACAAAAATCACAGCACTCACCGCCTCCGTAATCAAATGTTTCGGACTCTTGCAGTGAATCACCTCGACAGCAACCCGAACCTGCAGCCTAGTCTTCCTCAACAGCTTGATGCACGTCTGCGATATCATTTCGACGGCATGGATTCGTTCCATCTCCGCCTTGGACATATTCCGCGAATCTATAGAGCCGCTCTTACTGTCCGATCCAGTGCGCTGGGTGGAAGATGCCCGCACCGGAGCAATGGGCCCGACTAAAGACGCTTTCGCTGGGTTGCCCTCAGTGCTCTCCGTCTGCGAGACAACGATGTCCGCAGCGTCCAGTATTGCCTTTGCACCTTCACCTATCTGTACGGCTGACGTTTCGGCACCGGTTCCAGTCTCTTCGTCGACGGCATAGACAGCATAGAGAGTGTCTCCGTCCCGGAGGATGGTACCAATGGTCCACTCTAGAGCATATACCGCCTCTTCACTAAGATCCGTTGCCACGAGGTACTTGCGTAATCGTCGTCGCCCTTGGTTTGCTTCTTCCTGCATGGAAGTAAACTCGCCACGGACAATGGTGCGTATGACCCTATTTGGTATGGAGTGGTCTGGTTGAGACATATAGATACTCAAGTTTTGGGCCTTCTTGATATCAGAGTATTCTGCCTCATCTTCTGACCCCACAGGCGTGTTTGCCATAGACCCAGCATAATCAAAGCTGGTATGTGGATGGACTCCAGTTTTCTTTGGCGCTTGCTTCCCAGCTACAGGGACAGGCTCGAGGAGTGACCTAACCTTATATGAAGATGAGACCCTTTTGCCTAGAGCATGGAATAAAGATGTTAGTACCCAGTAGAAAACGAACCCCACTCAAATATGGAATACTATACGTACTTTCTTCCTCTGCAGCAGCAAGAAGACTCTTAGTTTTCTTCTCGCGGCCCTTCTGCGATCCAGCCCCATCAGACGCAGCGTCCGCGTCTGATTTTTTCCTACTGCGACGTCGACCACGGTACATTTCTGACTTCCAATCTTCTTCTCCAGAGCTTGAATCCACGTCTGTAGTATCATCGTCATCACTGTGCGCGTCCGGATAGTCGTCCTTTGGCAGACGGGTGTCTCCATTTTCAGACTGGGCGTCTCCATCGCCACGCTCTCCACTTGTGGGCTTCTTTGGTAGATGCGCCAGGCTTCCTCCGGCCCTTGAGAGTGCTGCATCGCTCAGCTTTCTATATGCCATATCCATATTGATCATCTTCCCGCTGTCCGTATAAAACTTGCCCGGAGTGAATGTGGAGTTTGCACCTAAAAGCTTAGTGCCAGGCGACTGCGAGCGTGCCAGGCGGTGCGCGGATGGCGATCTTGACTGGTTAGCAGCGCCCACGGACGAGTTATGCCGTCTATAGTCTCGGCCTCTCGAATACCCCGGTATGGAACCCAAATCAGCACCTGAAATGACGGCAGCCATAGAGCTTGCATGCATCGCGGAGTTGTTCGTAGATGAACCCAACTTCCCGCCCTGAGTCACTCGTTTCGGGAGCGCATGGTGGGGAATACTGGGTAACATGTCAAACTGGTAGTCCTGGTCGATATTCACCTCCTTCTTCTTAATCTCGGGGAGACCAATGGTTGTAGCTTCCGAGGCACGGCGATGGCCATTCTTGTCGTGAAGGTATGAAGTTTGCGATGTAGGCGACGCCGCGGCGCTATGTGTCAAACGTAAAGGTGAGGGAGAAACGGGTTCTAGCATGCTACGCACATTGGAGGTTGAGGCTGTCCTGCCCGAGGGCGAACCGCTGGCACCTCCAGGTCGTTGCTGCGCGCCGTCGGTGGAGACATCCAGCATGCTCCTAACAGGGGGAGTCGGGCTGGCATGGCGAGGACGAGAACTTGAGTGGGAGTGAGCAGGACGTCCTTCGAGAATATCTAGAATCTGGAGACGCTCCTCGTCCAGAGCAGCTTCTAACGACATTTTGTTTCGTGACATTCGTAGTCAGTTGGAGAAGAAGGACGAAGGAGTTGGGGAGGGCTGCGCGGGCAGTGGGTTTTAAGTGGTCTGGGCTAGGGAGGCCTAGGTCGTGGTTAACCCTTGGGCAATCTATGATGGGCAGAGGTGGGGTTCGGCCAGCAACTGCGGCTTTGTCTGAGACTATGCGGCGGCGGAGAGCTCAATGAGAGCAAGCTAAGATAGACAACACAGCGTCTCTCACTATAGAGTAATTGTAGAGCAATGCAAGCCCTTTTCTGGTGGGTTCACAGTGGTGACAGTCGATTGTTCTTGCGGCGAGTGAGAGGTGTGGCGTGAGCTCTATCTAGGGTGTCTGTGTCGCGACTTCGAGCTGCACCAGTCACAGCAACAACACCCACATGGACAGAGGCAAAAAAAGTAAAGGTCACAAATTAGAAGCACACGATGAGTTGTAGGAATAGCTGGTCTAAGAAGTCTACACAGCAGGCGAGACAGCGTGCAGCTAGAGTCTTTTTAATTTACAGTCAGAGAGCGAGGGGAGAAAAGGGCCATGGATGGTCAAGCGGGGAGGAAGAGACGCTGTGGCTGAAGGAAGGAGCTGAGTCGGGGAGTCAAGGAGTCAGACAGTCAGGGCCCTTCTCGGCTTCAAAAAAGGCCAAGACGAGAACTGCTGCCAGGTGAACACACCGACGCTGCTTGGCTGGTGCGATTCTGCAGCTGCTTGGGATATGCTGTCGGCATCCTATACTGCTGCTGGGCCATTACAGGGTGCATGAATCTCTCACTCAACGCCTTCTTGGCTGCCTTAGGAGCATCCACCTCGCTTCAGCCCTGAGCTTGACTGCATGCAGCGCCTCGGCCCTACCACAGGAATAATATTGAAAATGCATTTCAATCAAGGCCACTATGCCTGTGTGAATAACTAATCCTTCCTGCCTGCATACATAATGCATTGGTAAACAAAACTCCCTAGAGCGCCATCGCCATCCAGTTGTAGTAGAACACCCAATCCCAACCCATCCCATCAGAGTGCTTGCCAAATGAAAAGAAGGTAAAAACCAAAGAGAGAAAAGAAAAAAGAGCCTGCCCACAAAGGCCGGAGTAGAGGCTCGGGGCCTCCGGCGGGTGGAGATCTGGAGATCATTAGGCTTTCCGCTTCTTCGAGCTCGTTTTCGTCTCGGCTGACTTGGTCTCCGTCTTCCGATTCCTCTCAAACGCCTCTTCTGGCGGCTCGTCTGCTGCAGCCCTCTTCTTGCCCTTCTTGGCACCCTTGCCAGCATACTTGGCCTCCAGGTGCGCAAAGAAGTCACCCGCTCGGCCCTTCTGTCTCTGCTGGATAAGCGCCATCAACCCGGCCTCATCACCACCACCAGCACCACTACCCGCTTTCTTGCCCTTCCCTTTCTTATCCTTCCCCTCGCCCTTCCCAAACAACTTCTCCTCCAACCCCAATTCCTTCGCCAACTCCCTCGCCTCTTCCGCCTCCTTTTTCGCCGCCTTCTTCCTCCTCTCTCTCCCTTTCTTCCCTTCCTTCGAAAACTTCGAGTAATCACTCACTTCCCCCGTCCGAATCGCCTGCGTAATAATCTCTCTAAACCGCTCATCATCCTCCAGCACATTACTCAACATAACCTCCTCATACACCATATCCAAATCGCCCTCGAACCTCTCATACGCAGCCAGTAAATCCCGCTCTTCTTCCTCAGATCCCTGGTACTCCTGTCGAAACCTCTCCACCGCTGCCGCATCAATCATGCTAGAAAATTGCTCGCGGTAGAAATCCATCCAATCGAACTCGCCGCCATCTTCTCCTTCAACGCTCTCAGATGTACTTCCGGTAAGGTCATAGCGTCGACGGCGGCGATCCTCGGAGAGAATTGCGTATGCGAAAGCGATTTCTTGGAATTTCTTGTTTGCTTCTTCTTTAGCGTCTGGCGCTGCTTTGTCTGTTTTGTTTTTTTCAAGCAAAGTATATTAGCGAAAAATAAGAAGCCAAAATCTAATCACGGGCAATTTTTCTTTTTCTTCTTCTGTCTGAAAACTGATAGAAAGGGCGCGCCAAACCTGGATGATGTTTCAACGCCTGTTTCCTGTACGCGGATTTCACTTCATCTGCAGTCGCTTTCTCGCTGATGCCCAGGACTTCGTACGGGTTAATCGAAGCCGGGGGGTCCTCGGAGATATCCTGGTCTCGCGCGGGCATGCTGGGCGAAAAGCCGGTTGACAGGTGGTGGTGGGTAGGAGGTGTTTGTGATCTTCGGACGAAAGAGTCGTAGGTATGGATGTAGGTGCCTAGCAAAGTGACAAAAAGCGCCCCCAAGTGAGGCGTCAAGGAGTGCGCAATGTATGATAGTAGTTCAGAGCTTGGTTGACAAGCAATGGCGTGTGTTGTGAGTGAAAACAGTGACTTGTGTAGGGCTTGTCGCATCCAAAAATCAATTTACAGGCTTTCGATGGGGACGCGTGACGCGTGAATAACACATCGGCATAGAAGAATATTTATCCGGTAGTAGCCAACCCACTCCTTGCATCATACACGGAAGATCCCTTTCTCAACACTGCGAGTATCCTATGACTTGCCCGGTAAACAGTCCCTCTATACCCTTAAACCCTGAAAATAAACCTGCCTCTTTTCCCCTCCCTCCCCTTCTAACGTCGAAATTGACCCAAAAGAATACATCCATCCCCCCGCGACAATGACCACCACCACCACCCCACCCTCTTCCTCCCCGCACATATCCTACCTCCATAAATGCCTCGACCTAGCCCGTCTCTCCCCGCCGAAACCCACCAACTTCCGCGTTGGCGCAATTCTCGTCCACCGCAAAAAACCTACTACTACTACTACTACTACTACCACTTCTCCCCCACCAACCACAACAACGCCGATACCAACATCAACAACCGACACAATCCTCTCAACAGGCTATACGCTCGAACTCCCTGGAAACACCCACGCCGAACAATGCTGTCTAGCGAAATACGCCGCTCAGCAAGGTGTGAGTGAGGAGGATGTAGGGCGCGCGTTGTTACCTGGTGGGAAGCACCCTCTCGATAATAACAACAGTAGCGATGAGGTTGGGGAGGTGGTGTTATACGTTACCATGGAACCCTGCGGGAAGAGGTTATCAGGAAACACGCCGTGCGTGCAGCGCATAATTCGCACACGCAACAATAACAACAACAACAACAACAAATCAGAAACTGGGACTGATACAAGCAGTGGGAAGAAAAGTGGAATAATAGCCGGGACCCGCGGGATAAGTAAAGTCTACTTCGGCGTCAAGGAGCCCGGGACGTTTGTGGGGGCGTCGGAGGGGTGTAAGATGCTTGATGAGGCGGGCATTGAGTGGGAGGTTGTTCCGGGGTTGGAGGAGGAGATTTTGGGAGTTGCTATGGCGGGGCATAAGGATAAGGATAATAAGCAGGCTAGGGAAGAGGGGAAGGGTGAGGGGGGGGGAAGTAGGGGCACAAATGTGGATGATATTTCGCCGGAGGAGAGGAGGAGGCAGGAGGTGTTACCGCGGAATCCGATGAAGAGGATGATGGAGGCGGATATTTAGGCGCGCCGTTCACTTTTCATTGTTGTGTTATAAGATAGGATTACTACTATTACTACTGTGAAAGATGGTTTTGCAGGATATCCCCCAAAAGAAAATGTAGATTTGCATATCCAAGAATTTCATCAAAATGAAGCAGAATAATCCAGAAACATGTCAGCACTCTAAGCAAGATAGAATGATAAACCCCTTCACAACTGACACCATCCAACGACACTCAGCACAAAAGACGCCACCAACCCTCTCCACACCATCCCTCCCGCTCGATTTCCACTACTCGAATTGATATAATTGATACTATTCCCGTCCCCATAATTCCCCATCGTCACCGACTGTCCCCCAACCCGTCCCTGTCCATCCCCTCCTTCGCCTCCCGGTCCCGTCACAAAACTCGGCATCGGGTAGCCTGTCTCGGTCGACGATGGCGGCAACGACGTAGATGGTTGAGATATGGACGATGACCAACAATCGTTACCGGCGGGACAGCAAAAGGGCGACCCCGCGCTGTCGAGGTGGTGGCATGTATCCGGCCAGGGACAGTATATGGAGGCAAAGGCTTCGCTTTGGCATGTTGGGTTTGAAGCGGTGGCCGGGTAAGGGAACCGGGGGGAGAAAATATTGTTGCTGATGGTATTATTGTGGTTTGAGATTTCGATGGCAAGGGTTGGTGCGGTTAGGAGAAGTAGTAGGAGTAGATAATGCGCTGAGAGAATAAGAAGATAAGGGATCTTCGTAGGGATTTGGGATGACATGTTTCCTCATTTGACCTTCTGCGTCCCAGTGAAAAAAGAAAAATAGGCCAAATGTTCAGAAAGAGGGTGGATAGGAGGAAAAAAGGGAAGGGCTTTTTTGCCTGGCTATGCTGTGCACTCCATGGCACTTAAATACTGAGCAGATTCTGCAAGGAATGCCAGCAGTAAGATGACGCAAATATCAGTTACCCAAGGAGGACAACAAGCAAGGGCGTGTCAGACAGACAATAGCAAATAAAAGCCATGGGGCCGGTCAGCCCATTCGTTCATCGTTTTCCAACGAAAAAACCGCCCATAATAGCACCGCAAATCCGTAATAGCAAACCCACGCAAAGAAAAAAAAGGTTTAAGGAAACAGCAAACATTCATGTGACATTACCGCTTGAGGTAATGGGTGCATGGATTGAAAAATATGGCAAATTGCCAAACAGCTTGGGCGATCCAAACCAAACTCTTGACGCCTTGTCATAACCTCCAGGCTGGAAGATTTATATCTCAAGGGACAAAGCCATGGCAAACTTCCGCACATGAGTTTGGAAGAGCAAACGCGACTCCAGTTAGGAAGTAGAGCATTTGAAAGATGATAAACCTGGATCAAACACAGGTTTGGCACGGACCCACCAGCCGCTCATCATGCTATTGACATCCATGGATTGTGCACGTGACAATCAACAGCAAGGCCGTCGCGAACTATAGTAAATCAGCCCAGTCTACTCTGTAATTTCTGCTCAAATGTCGCGGGCGTGGGGTGGCGGGGTGAAACAACGATTTTAAGGCCGCAAAAAAACTCGGCCCTAGTAGAATCACTCGGGCCGAAAGTATTTTAAGCCCGAAACCCAAATAAAATCTATTTAGGAGTAGATCGGCTTTTCCGAGGTTCCCGTTGTTGAAGATCAAGACCTAATCGTCAAAAGGCCAAAGTCGCTCGAAGAGAGCAGTATCCCAGCCTTGGTGGCAGCAGTATCGGTCGATGAGATCAGCTTTAACCTCCCGGAGCACAGTTTTGACTTTCTCGTAGTTCTCTACTTCAATGACTCCTTTCTCTGGCCACAAATCGCCCAATCGTCGCTTGACCATGGTGTTCATGATCTCAATACCTAGGTCTGCACGTCTCATGTCTGCCTCAATTGTCGAAATCTGTGGTTCGGAGAATTTGAGGGGAAAACATGGAGTGCTGGAATTGGCAGTTCGAACATGATTCCATTCATCCTGTAAATCAAGCAGTAATGCATGGAAGTGAGCTTCACCTAGCTCAAAAATACGGCGGGAGAGGTGAAGAAGATTACCGCGCGTGGATTGCTGAAATTGAATGGAAGGATAGTGAGTGGGCATTCGATTCCTGAAAAGAGAGCGCCAGCCAACCATGACTCCTTTGTCTAGAAACTGTCTGATTGCTCTATCCTTCTCTTTACCCTCCAGGGATTTGACACTTTCTGGCAACTCTGGACGTCCTAAGTTGTCCCCAACATCAGGGCCGTCATAGTCTAAGAAGCAAAGGTCTAGACAATGATCAAACAGAGGTGCCACCTGGATAGATTGACAGTCAATTATGCCCACAATCAGAAGAGTTTCTGGGTCGACGAAGATATTCTCATGGTGAAGGTTATCATGCCAAAGATAACCCTGAGTAAGGGCGCTCTCATCTGGCAGCAACAAGGGCTCGAGAATTCGAAGATAATATTCCAATGCCGCAAGTTTTTTTGCTGAACTGGGTTGATAGAGCGGCTCGGGGCCATAAATCATTGGCATCTGCTTTGGCACATTTTGAAGTGTTTTGATAGTCTTCATTTCACGAAGAGCGATTGCTTTCTGGTAGCTCACAATGGAGTCCCCCTTAGTTAGAAATGTAAGCATTAGCCACATAGTAGTCCGGGGGGAAAGAGACCTACATGGCCCTCTATCGCACTGAACATTCTGGCGGCCCTCGTCACTCCATTCACGACCTACGGCAGGTCCAACGGCAAACTGAGAATGACCAACGACCCCCTAAGACTCTCCACCACAAGACTTTTTGCTTTCAGCATAGTAGAGACTTCCAAACTTGGTGAATTTTATGTCCACCCATCTCTTTTGGTAGCCGACAACCTGTAGAAGAATTTTCAGCTTCTCCCTAGGCTGCAGTTTCCACCACACTGCTGACAGGGGGCTGCCTGGTACTTTCTCCATAATTATGAATTCAGCTCCCACTGTGTTGCTTCCCACCCCGCCCCAGCAAGCGTCCCATGCATATACATGTGGTGTTGGTGTACGGAGCACATTGCGGGCAAAGTCCATGGTTGCAACTTCACTTGCAACGGTGTAATAGGGTATGCCAGCATTGGGGTTTGGGATTTTTCCAACAACTTGTTTCCCATTGTCCATGGGGTGAGTATATATGCTTTATTGTACAAGCCGTCAGGGCATTTTTCAATCTCAACACATTGCTCAGCGCCAGCTGATTTGGCTGCAACAGATGCAAGTTCGGTCATGTTGAAGTGAACGCGGCGTCGGGCCATTTGGTTGGCCTCGTCAAGCAGGAAACGGCCGCGAGTGTATTCAAAAAGTTCACCAGACGCGCCAGTTGCCATAGTTTGCCGCTTGCGAAAGACATACACGTCTAATATTGGCCGCCATAAAATGAGGTGTCAATGAAGGATTAGTGATAGCCTATTAAAATAGTGATACTAATCATCACAGTTGCTCTTGTCCAATTATAACTAACACACAGTTTGAGTGTAGTTATGTTTTGTCAATTGTTGCCAGTACTATGTTACCATCAGCTGCAAAGTCCCTTATAGAAGGCTGTCGCAGGAGGTCACATGACCACGCTCCACCCACGCGTCACCCTCCGCTTCCCAAGGTTTCGTCTCTCCTCCATCACTTCAAAGACATATCTAGCCCACCAGCAAAAATACGAAAAAATAATAATAACACAGCTAAACCGCAAAAAAGAAAAAATCCCCCTTTTAAATGGCAACAAAGATGTTCCCATGGCACATCCCGCACAACATGGCGAACCATATACCTTCTACCCAGCGTTCTGCCACAAGCTCTCGCCGACGTTTTTCCGCTGGGTGAAGATGCGCGCCGTCGACGTGCATCGCTTGCAGCGGCGGAACGGGTTCGAAGGTTCGTTATTTTTACCCTTTTCTTGTTTCCCTATACTTATGCATCGAGCAACATACTAGACAATAACTCCAACATCTCCAAAAAATGGACATCAAAAAAACAAAAACTAACCAAAAACATCTCTCGCAGGGCAAAATCTCTACTTCCACCTCAACCACCCGATCCAATTCATCTGCGTAGCAGGCATAATCCTCACCCGGGACGAACAAGCGCGACGCACAATTCTCGTCCTCGACGACAGCACAGGTTCCTGTCTAGAAATAATCTGCTCGAAAGCTCTCACCGCCCCGCTTCCCTCCACCACAACCACACATCCCCCCTCCACAACCTCCACCTCTACTTCCGCACATCAAACATCCACAACCCATCTCCCCCTCGACATCACCCCACTTATCCCAGGCGTCACAGCAAAGCTCAAAGGAACACTCACCACCTTCCGCGGCATGTTACAACTGCACCTCGAGCGATACGCGCTGTTACCAGATACGAATGCGGAAGTCACATTTTGGGACGCGCGCACGAGGTTTCTGGTCGATGTTTTGAGCGTGCCGTGGGTTGTGGGGCAGGAGGAGGTTGAAGGGTTGAGGAGGGAGGGGAT
This sequence comes from Polytolypa hystricis UAMH7299, assembly GCA_002573605.1. Classification (NCBI taxonomy): domain Eukaryota; kingdom Fungi; phylum Ascomycota; class Eurotiomycetes; order Onygenales; genus Polytolypa; species Polytolypa hystricis. The sequence goes on along the minus strand of PDNA01000159.1, from coordinate 35,548 downwards.
GTTTGGCGCTGGCTCTAGCGCTAATGCTAGTGCAGGTGCAGGTGCTGCTTCTCGACATGGACATGGACATGGGCACGGGGATGAGGCGAGACGAGTGAAGAGGCGGGGGGAGCGGGAGAGGATTAGAGAGGAGAGGGGGAGGAGGGAGGAGGAGAGGGAGGAGAGGGATCGGTTGAGGATTTTGAGACGGTGGGAGAGGGAGGAGGGGAAGAGGAGGGATGGCGCTGAGAGGTGTAGGGAGATTAGTCGCGTGGTGAATAGGTGCAAGGGGAGGAGGGGTTGAACTCACCCTTGGGAGATGTGCTGCGCGTATGGTCTTTTTTTTTTATGCTGGAGAGTCGTATGCGGAGGACAAAAAGCCCCTGTGCTATACGTATTCGACGATCTACGATGAAGCAGTCTGAAGAAAAATACTTTTTAAGGTGTAAGTAACATATCTCATAACACAGCCATGGGAAGGAAGAAAGATACATATATATGATCAAAACAACAAGTTAACCAAGAAAAAAGAAAAATCCCATATCTTAGCAAAAACCGTCTTACACACCCCCCCCCCCCCCCCGATCTCCATTAAACCCGCGAGACAACATTCGACGCATCCCAAAAGGTCGCCAAGCACTCAATAAAAGAAAGGCCCAGAAAATGATATCACCAAAAAAAACGAAAAGCAGGCAGCATAATAACACACATATAAACCCCAAAAAAGAAGGAATAATATTATATCCAAGTCCGAAAATAAACCCATCCAAAGAAAAAGAAAGGGGGGCATGATATATAAACACAACTCCAACCCAAACTCCCGGCCCCCTTCCCATCATGCACAAAAAAAACACAATCATTAAGAAAAAAAAGAAAATCATCAATCAATAACCACCACCATACGCCCCTTTTCCATAATCATACCCGCCCCCGCTCGGCGAAGCCCCCGGTCCTCCTGCTCCTCCCCCTCCGCCAACCCCTTTCAATAACCCAGAGCTGCGATAATACTCCTCCTCACTGCCCCAACTGCCGCGCGACGAATTCTCATGATGTCTACCCCCTCCTCCGCTTCCGCCTCCGCCTCCTCGATCCTTTTCACGACCCTTTTCGCGCGAGCTATCATACCCATAATCTCGGTCGCGCTCCTTATAGTTATCCCGCACTAGGGCGTCGCGATAACGAATATCCTCGAAGTCGTCGATGGGGGGATGGTCTGAAGAGCCATATGTGCCTCCATTCCCTCCGCCATGGGGATGCAGGTCGCTTTCGGAATGGCGATATCCGCCACCAGTGGGTAGGGGACTGCGGGTGCGAATGGTCTTGGATCCATGTTCATGGTGATTATGCCCGTGGTGGTGAGAATGGGTGCGCGGGGGCGAGGGACTAGATCTAGCAGACGGGCTCTGGTACTTTTTACCGCCACCTGGTTGTGCGCTGTATGGCTTACGCTCTCGCTCGATGGGCTTAGATGGGAGGAGTTCGTCATCGTCATCGTCTATCGCTGACGTGGCGGCAGCAGTAGAGGAGTATGGCGTGCGTGTACGATCGAATTTCGACGGTGATGACTCCCTCATTATTGGCCTCGCCTCAACAGAAGACAGTGCGCGATGGCGGCGTGGCGTAGTCTTCAAAGGCAAGTCCTGCGTCGATTTTGGCAACTCGACGTGGCAGTGGGTGGTTATGGCGCGGTCGAGAAATTGTCGAATGCCATGATCCGCGTACTTGGGGAACAAGCGGCGGGATATTTCTTTGGGGAAGCGCTCTTTCTTGTCGTCTGGGTTACTGACCGGCAGGTCAGTCATAGTGCGTTGAAGACGCTCATATTCTTGGTCGGGATGTGCCTGGATCATCAACGTCATCCAGCACTCGAAACCGCGAGGTGTGAGGCCGGGGATGTCAGGCCTCTCGTCAAGACGCTCTTGAACGAGATGGTGTTCCGCTTGAATGTCTCTATAGAGACGTGAAATGGATGACGTTCGGTCATCGAATATTTCTGGTGACAAAACGATTAGCCCCTGCTATGAACGTACATGGCGGCACGAGTATTCCTTACCTCTCCAGGGGTACAATTCATCCGGTCCCCCTGTATCCGTGTAGTATTTCTGCAGCTTGTCTGGAGTGACAACAATCGTGTTTCCAGGCGGGTAAGACTCAATCTGAGGTATCAGTCAGCAAGTGCTAAAAGAAAACAAAAGGCAAATTCCAAAATATCTACAACATACCAGATGAACAGCTATTCCTCGCAAGAGCTGACCCAACCGCTCTGTCGGGATACCCTGATGATCAAACAGCGGGCCCCAAATCTTCTCCAACGTCGTTGCATCACCGGAGGTAGACATTCTCAACGGACCCTTTGGCCGCTGGCTCTCCGACTGCCCAAACGACGAGCGCGGCATTTTCTCTGGCGTAGGACTCCCACCAGGGCTCCTGGGATTCTGCGCATACCGTGCCTGTGCCAGCTGCGGGGGGACGACGAACCCCTGCTGCTCGTCCGCTGGCGATTTCCTGTACGGGGACGGCGGCGTGTATACCTGCCCGCCTGTGGTGGCGGGTGCGGAGCTATTATCGGAGTAGACGGAGGCTGGGGCGGGGATTTCGGTCTGATGGGAAGGATGGAGAGGTTGTGGGTGCTGGGGAAGCGGTGGTACGGGTCCTTGGCCATTACCCCCGCTGCCGTCCAGATTGACAACGCGGAGCTGCTGGATGACATTGGCAGTTATCTGCGCTACCACGTCCGGTGAGAGGTATACGCCGGAATTTGCTTTGCTGAACTCAGAGGTCACCGCCTCGTTTATAGGGTGGTGGGGCGGCTGCTGCTGCTGTTGCTGCTGATGCAGCTGCTGTTGCTGTTGCTGTTGCTGTTGCTGTTGCTGTTGCGGTTGCGGTTGCGGTTGCGGTTGCGGTTGATGCACCTGTTGTGGTTGGTAATACCGCGACGGTTCGGGGTACGGTTCTACAACAGGGCTGTTGTTATTGCCTGGGACAACGGTCGGATGAGGCTGCGGCTGCGGGGACAGGCGGGGCGGAAACTGGACTCGATCTAGGTCTGAATCGTAGTGGTCTGGGTAGGGCAGAGTGCCTGGAGGCGGGGGAGGAGGTGGTCCCTGATTCTGAAGTGGCGGTTGCGGTTGCTGTTGCTGCTGTTGCTGCTGTCCAGGCGGCGGAGGTGGAGGTGGGCCTGGTGGGGTGTAGTAGGTATTTGGCGAGAACTGAGGGTTGGGGAAGTCGGGCTGCGAAGTGCTCGATAGTGGCTGCTCATATGGGCGAGGACTGTGAAAGCCATCGTACGCCATGCTGGCTGGTGCGATTGATGGACCCGCCTATGTGCGTGTGTGGCATAGACTGATTGGAGCAGATTCGTGTATATATATGCCCTCTATCGTGGGGGGAGGAGATGCGGGCACTATCGCTGTGGCATTATCTCAAGCACACATATTCCAGATGAAAATCGATGGTTAATAGATGGTGAAGATGGGAGATTCGAGAAAAGAAAGTCGTTGCAAGTAATCAGGCCAGCGAGACAAAAAAAAACCGTTGCGGATTGATGGATGATGCCTTCTGGGAACTTTCCTGTGGCGTAGATGCCTGGAGGTCACCAACCAGCCAACCAACCACACACAGGAAGTGGGAGGAGGGGTTCTCTCTTTCTCTCTCCTTTGGATTCAGCCCTGTGGGAATTTCCAACCCACCTGCATAGACGACACGCTAAACAAAATATATTGCCATTAAATATCTACACTTCAAGCGCTCTCTTCAGATATATAAGCTTGTTTCTACTCTTCCCCTTCATCAAAGAAGTGAGTCAGCATATGTTGTGTGTGTGTCGCAGCCTCACTTTTTCTCAGTGCTTTCTTCTTCGGTGCTTTAACTACGTCACCAGACCCTACCCGCACCTCAAACATCATGGCGTCACCAGACACACCCTGCCAGTTTTGAAAAATATTCTACACATCGCATTTCTTCCATATCTATAGGAATAGGTTGTGTCAGATCAGGATGACCTTGTGAAAACTTTACGTAGAATAAAGTTAAAACGGATGACGGGACGGGACGGTGGTGTTGTTGTTGTTGATGGTGGTGTGGTGGGTGGTGATGGGTGGGTGGTCCGCGTTGTAGGAAAATATACATTCTTGCAGCCATCATCATCGATTGTTCCCAGCACATTGAGACTACACCCACCATATCAACCCCCTAAATACATTGCACATGAGAAGAGAGCAACATAAACCATCCCCCAAATTTCTGTACGTATTTAGTCTGGTATGTATGTATAGGACCATGGGTTTCCCCACTACCTTTCCCATGGCTCCAACTCGCTCCCCTGAACCACGGGCGCCGTATCCACGGATTACATCCATTAGGAAAGGGGGTTCAATCTCTTATCATAACGGCGCAATGCGAATAACTAGTAGATCCAAGACGACAGAAATTCAGACTGCGCGCGCGGAACGTTATGGATTTGATGCTATCTGAACTAATCGACTAAACGAGATACCAGTTCTAAAAAAAAAGCAATCGCAATCTCACCCCCTGCAAACTTTTGTCTCGGTGTCTTCATAAGCCCCTTGCAGGTGTAAAAACCAGCCCCTCTCTTTGCACTCTTGAGTTTTCCCCGTAGGTAGTACACTGGGAGATGGGAAAGGAGACCACGAGTAAGATATGCACCGCGAAGATTCATAATAGCATAGTAATAGGAACAACAGGAAAGTAAAGAAATCAGGAAAAATCAAAAGCACGTGAGGAATCACAGTGTCAGCCCATACGGCACATCCAGCCCTCATCAAACGTATTTCTCAAAACCGCCATCGGAATCGTCGTCATCGTCAGACTCAATAGTTTGACCGGCAGGTTCGGGAATACGCATCGACGGCATTTCGTCTTTATGAACGCGAGGACCCTATGATAAAAGCAAAAGCCCCATAGATTAGACAACAGTTTCACATCCGAAAAAAAGAAGGGATCCAGAGCAAGATGAAAGAAACCAAAAATGAAATAACGAACGCAACAGTTCAAGAAGGGAGTGTACCTTGGTCTTAGCAAACCCATCGTTCGGCCGTGTAGGTTTATCCGCAAGAGGGGTTTGTCTGTTGGATCTGGTGATGCCAAAGTCCGCCCATCCGCCGTGCACTGTGCTAGCGACGGAGGGTGGAGTAGCAGCCCGAGCGTGCGGCCTTCCCTGAGCATCGTAGGCAGTGAAAGGAATGGCATCGACCATGAACCGCCTGCTGCTGCCGGTGCTGCTATTGCCGGGACTTTTGTTCTCTTGTCCAAGGAAGACCCCACCACCAGGGGCAATTTGGTTTACTATTTTTTTACCATTATTGCTAGAGGAACGGACTTCTTTGATATCGGTGGGCGCTTGGTTGGTAGAGGTCGTTGACTCGCCGCGACGGTTGTTGTTGATGTTGAGGGATAATCTGCCCATGGAATCGAGCGTGATCTCTGCCCCGTGGCTCTATATACGTATATCTGGTTAATCGCTTGTCCAGGACTCCTTCTAGAAACCTGGGGAGAGGGAGGGAGGGGGGATGAAGGGGAAACATGAACCTACCCTGGTGTTCGAAGTGGCATAGGTGGTTTCATCAGCAAGAATCTGGTCTACCTCATGAGAGATAGGATCTGTTTCCAACTGGTCCTGCATACAATTATAGCATCTCTGAGTCCAAGTCATAATATTTATCAGCCAAAGCCATCAACATGTTTCAAAGGATAATAAAGCGTCACATAAACCCACCGCGTTGTCCGGATCCTTACGCTGACTTTTGCTGAAGTCCCCCACCGCTTTGGTCTTCAAGCACATGCAGCAATTAAGCTCGAAATTCTGATGTCCCACGCATTGAAGACACGAAGCATATCCAGGGCCATCGATCCCGGTAGTGCCAATACTGAGCATTGCCTTACGCAGCTCTTCAAGCTGGCGCTGGGAGAACGCGGTTTGCGCGCGAATCTTCTTGCAGATCCTGCATTTCACCCTGTATTTTCAAGTTTTGTCAGGTGAATGCTGTTCGATGGAAAGATGCTTCGTCCGTGTTGTTAAGGAATGAGGGAACGTGGGGAAAGCTTGAAGGGACACTGCTCACTTATCTGGGACTCGAATTCTCTCTAACCTGCAAGTGATATATGCATTAGTATGTAGGCACTTCGAGGGGATCCGTATAGGATATACACGTACTGGGCCTTGTAGGTCACCCAGTCGAAGCGGGGCTTGTTAGGTGGCATGGCTGCTCACTGTGTTGGATACGTGTCTGACAGGACTGAGATGTCTGAAGAGAGAAAGAAAGGTTTGATGTGAGGAGCAAGAACTGAAGATATGAATATCGCATGAAATATTCACTATCCTTTAGCTGCAGTACATCTTATGACAAGAAGACACGGTTCTCGCAGCAAAGGACTGGAGTCTTGTGTCTCTTTTGGTATCAGTCCAGTGCTCCAAGGCTGGATACCACTTTGAGGAGGTGCACGTGCTCAGTGAAGAGCCTCTTAAGATTGACTGAGCAGAGATAGAAGAAGAGCACCCTCATCCAGATCAGATTGATGTGAATAACTGGATTAGTGTGCTCACAGCCCTCAATTCCTCACAGCCACTTATGAGAAAGAAGCACAAAGACCTCATACCAATATTGGGGAGTCTACCCTTGATGCATCTACCCACTTCCTAGTCTGGGTGATGCAGGGTGGTAAGAGACCAGCAGCTCAGGTATTTCTGTTCTGCAGAGAGCTCCGAATTTGGCCATTCTGATTAAAGTCAGAACATCGGCTCATGTGTTGGAACACACTCATAATGGGCTTCTTCTGGCTCATGACGTCTCAAGCCTCTCATGGAGTCAGTGGTATCATATATGGCTATTTCTGTTGAGCCAGAACCTGACAGGATGTACGCACAAGAGGCATTGCTGGGAAGGGTTAAGCCATTTCAATCGGTTCCATGCAAGATGAAAGAACCGGTAGGTGCTTTGGGCAACTTCTGAGCATGACAGACTACACCGAGCTTCTGTGGGCACTGGGCAAACGAGGCTCAACAAAAAACCTGGGAAAGCTTCCCCGAAGGTCTTGGATGCATCAAGCCAGGAACGGTAGTTCCGATTCCGTGCGGAGGATAATGATAAAGAAATCGATAATGCGGGGGCATCATCGCACTGCAATCTGCCGCCCATCAAAGCACACCGGCAATTAGAGACAAACGAGCATGTTTGTGCAGGAGATCTTCTCTCCCCACGTGATATCTAGCTTTGCAAGGAAATGCATGACGCTGGCGATCCGCGCCTCTGCGAGCTGAGGTTGCTCCATGATGGAAATATAGTGCGGGACAAGAAAGATGTGCAAACGGCCAGTGGTCACTACTCAGTAACGACCACCAACCCGCAGCCTGAGACACGACACGAGAGCCCGCTTTTCTTTAGTCTCAGAAAAAGTTGATACGTATTCATCCGATTTGCTCTGTCCCACCCACGGACCAGCCCCACGTTCCCGAATGGGCTGGGTTAAGGTTGTGAGCTATGCCGAAAACACCACCATCGATGAAGTCTATGGTCCAGGCCAGGAACGAACCAAAAAACCTACAACCTAAAAAGGTGATCGCACTGGTGGGCGCATGGGAAGGTCACGCATGCCCCGCGGGCCCGTCAATCACCCTTTTTCTTTTAACTTGCTGGTACGGATACACACACCATTCTTGCGTGGGCATATATCGCACAAATCGAGCGTTGTGCATGGCTTTATTGCTACGATCGGCTGGAGATCCTTTGAACTTTACCCCTCCAACCCGCGATTCCAACGACGGAGCAGGAGCAGCCTACTACTTAGGAGGAAGTTGGAGCATTCGTACGGAGTCCATAGTGCCGAATCGAGCTTCAAAGGAGCAGCTCAAAGCCGTGAAGCTCCAACCAGGGCAGGAAAAACAAAACCATGAAAATGAACAGACTCGAATTTGGGTTGCTCTGGAGTGGCGATCGCCAACCACAAGCTTAGCGGTACTCAAGGTGCCAATAGTCGAAGGGTCCTTTGCGACAGAACTGTTTGGCCGAACTGGAGCGGGCTGTACAGAGCAGGTTGTGTGCAAAAGAGACAGCCAAAGCACATGACCTAGGCGCATCCTTTGGATGTAAATAGAGGGTCAGGATCTACAAGTTGGTGTTTTTTCTAAAACATGCAGATAACGACGAATGAGATAAAAAGTCCATATTCTTGGTATCTGATTGGTAGGAAGAGACTGACAAATGGTAGTTCTCCATTCTTTCGAATATTTACAAATACTTTCCCATCTCCCCATTTTCCATGGCTCCTGGCTGGGCAACTTCATCAAGACATTTTCTTTTGCCTTCTCCGGAGTGTGATAAATCTAGCTCGGTGATTGGACTTTCCTGAGTAACAAATGGGGAATCCACTAGCCAACACCGAGGGCTGAACCTGTGCTTGGACTTGGGAAGTTACTTCCTTGATATTATTGTACGACCACAAAAACTCGATCCTGTTCAGCATGAGCAGATGAGGTACTCTGGCTTGTTGAGATAGGTGCCCACCTTCAAGAAGTGTTCCGCATAGGAACGCACAGTGCGCCGCTTTCAGAGCTCTGAAAATTCGACAGGATGTCAAAGGAAGCCTATGACGACGGTTCAATGCACCTGGACGAGCTAAGATCCAGAGAAGGAATATCAATTGAGGCTGATCTCAAGACGAAAACAGGCATATTAGAGAAGGCGATCCCTTTGACTAGCCTACCAGGAAAATAACCCAAGACTCTGGGTCCACTGACCATAATGTCAGTCAATGAATCTTGGACTGAGTTGAAGGAGCTTTTATTCAGAGAAAGAACAATAAAAGAACGACCGCCTCCAGCAGCGCTCTGGCAACCGTGATGACTCGGATAGTTGGAGAGGTGAGATATCCTTCAAGCTTCCCGGCCTTGACATGTGTCTCGCCAGCGGAGCTTTGAAACGGCATCAATATTATTGCGAAAGACGCCAACCTCCCAAATCTGCCAGCTACTAACTCCAGGGTTCTCTTCGCCGGACCCCTGATATCCGCAAGGGAGTCCACTCAGTGGTACGGAGCACTCACAAGGAAAGGCGCTTCGCTAGCGCAGAGGCCTGATCTTTAAGGAGGAGCTCCATCCTTTCTAGAAAAGTCCCCTTGAGCGGGTACTATATATAAAATCAATCTGAGACTTCGCAATTTAAGATTCGAAGTCTCCATTGGAACGTTGGAACGTTTGACCCTTTTTCAATAACAAGCCACTATTATGGGGACCGCCCCTCTCTCGTGTGCTCCTTGTCTTCCTCTTTTCAGAGGGGCAAATATAAAATGAAAGGTCTCCGTCAACTCGAAACAATAGTTTTGGAAAAGCACGGCCTACCACCAAGCTAATAAAGATCTCCAGTGCGGCAAGAGTGCATTACACACACGTGGTGACTCCATCCAACAAGCATACCATAAATACCTTTCCGCCTAACGTCTCCATAGCGATGGACTCCTTTATCCGCCAGCTTCCTTGGGTCCCCGCCATCAGACCAGATGTTAGACCTCATATGGAAACTTGCCGCGCCGTTGAGCTTGGTTTTTAGCTGCTACAAGGAGCCCATGTTGCGGGTTTTGCATCGGGTTTAGGAGTTGTAATTTGGTAATTTCCCCCCCTTACTGATGAGTCCCATGCTCAGAGTTACCACAGAACAATAATAACGCTTTGAAGGAGCTTATTTCCATCATGTTACCAATGAATGAATGGAGATGAATAACTCTTTGTTGCCATTTAAAGCTCTCAAAACAAAACAAACGTCATTGTGTGGAGGAGGCAAAATCAGCCAGCTTCTTCCACGGAGCTCCTTTGCTGCCCATAAAAACTTCGCCCCATTCCTTCGCGTCCTTTAGAAATGCAGAGATACTGTGTATGCAAAATGGAGTGTCTGACGCAAGGCATATTTATTACAGGCATTGGCAGAATTCCAATTGGTCTATTTTCACAATTCCGACAAATAGAATTGACAAGCTGGCAGCTACCAATAACGTGGGAGGTAAACTTTTGACCCATGCGTAACTTTTCACCAAAAAATGACACGTTCGTACCCGACGAACAGGGAACCTAAGAGGCTAGCACCCCAATAACAATACTCGGGCGACAATTAAGTCTGGAGCATCGTCGATTTTACCGCTAAGGTCGTATTTAATAATTCAACACACACACACACACACACCGAAGATTTTATCTACTTTTTTCCCTGCACTTTTTGTTAACATCTGATGAGAGAGACAAGGGGGAAAAAGAAGCAGCAATTTCCTCAAAGCAGAAATCGAGCACTGGGATGTTGTCCACGCAGCTATCCCTCGAATCGGAACAGCGTGGAAGCTTTTCCACCCACTGTGTTAATTAGACTTCCCATAGCCTGGGGGGTTCAAGTGGGGTCGCGGCCCCGAGCATATAATAACGGTTCCTGATTACACAAATCGATCGTATGATGGAGACGAGAGGAAAATCGAGGCTTTTGGTATTGTGGCTGGGCTTTCTTTTTTTTGAAATACTTCTTTTTTCCCCATTATTTTAATAGAGAATGATGGAAAAGAGTGTAAGTAGGTAAGCTGTGGTAGAAACCAGATTTGAATGACATCTGAAGGCTGAGACGTGTGTTGTTGTCGTGTTGCAAGAGCGCACTCTGTCACAACGTCCAAGTATTCAGATTACACAGGTTAAACCAAGCGGGTCAAAGCCACTTTTGCCCACCCACTAAAGCCCATGCAAAATAACATATCTTTCCGTTACGTTTTGTATGCCAGTGGTTTTGGGACCCTCGTTTCTTTCGAGTCCTGCGCGATGCAAGACATCCCACTGTCATCGTTCACGTGGGCTGGGGGGTAGATCTGCAGTTGTGCCTGACGTTCAAAGGCAGCATACTTTTCGGGCTCCAAAGGGAAAAGCATCACGATTGCTGATCTCGGGCGTGGGGAAAAATAAAGAGCTACGTATCGGTGCGCGTCTGGCAGAACGTGGGCAAAGTGAAGCTGGCCAGTTGCTAGGATTCTACTGGTGTTCCTGGAGGCCAAATCAACGGCAACAAGAGCAGATGTGATGCGAGGATTGCTCAAGAATAATACCAGCAGCTGTCAGGGCATTACATTACAAGGCTATTTTAGAACGCGTTCTTTCCACTAAACACTTGATGTATCGCACTAACAAAACAGAAACCTGCGAGCTGGAGCCCTTGGGGCCATTGGGGCCCTGTCCTGAGTGGACTTCAGATACTAACTTGGGTACGGGAATGTCTCCCCTGAACTTTGTGACTTGTCCAGGCAAATTATTTCTTGTGGACTGCTCCACTTAAAAACTGGGTTGCTGGTCTATCGTACAGAGTACCCGTAACCTTGTTGAACCCTGACCACCTGACAAAGCAAAAGTTTAAGAATGGGAGACTCGGGAGGGGGCAAAGACCGCTTTTTTGTGGCTTCTGAGCAGGAGGAGCACCCACCCCACAGCTAGTCAACAATGCGTAATGCACCGTCCAAGGTAAACTTCGGAGTAGCTCGTGCGTAGCTCGTGCACAGAAAGAAAGGCATTGGGAATATAAATCGGCAGAGAATCTGGGTGAAGGAATGCTGCTTCCCAAACGGATTGTAATAGAGGAAGTTCAGTAGTGATTATTGATGCAGGCATTACAACTCTTCTAGAAGGGTTTATGCGTGTTAATATCTGTTGCAGCCTAGCAGCGTGTCAAGCAATATCGGAAGTAATATATGTCAACAGCAGAATCTGACACAAATCGTAAAATATGCGACATAATAACACGTCCTGATACATACCCCGTACATACAGACAGATCCCGGACGGATATACACAGACACAGGGCAGGGCTCAGCACGCTTTTGCGATGTTCTTTCGGTCCTAGTGCAGGCGAAATTTACAACTCCACTCGCCGGCGCCGAAAAAGCCTCCGTTCTGCTGCTAACAGTGCTGTCACATTTCCACAGAATCCAGGGACAGGCTACAGATACAGGCCAACTGGGCCAAGCCCTTTTGCTCCTTTCATTTAGTGGCTCCCCGTTCAACGGATCGCTCCCGTCGCTCTGGTCTCCGTCCGTCCACCTTCGCTTCCCCCCCCCTACCCTACTGACCCTTCCCATCTGCTCACGACTGACTGACACTGCTGCTGCTGCCACTTACTACCGGCCTCTAGCAATGTAGTAGCTCAGCTTACTCCGACTCTCGTTGCTTGTTGTCTTTTCGTCCAGATCTTTCTTCCTCACTCATACTCTCTCTCACTTTCCCTCTCCCTCGCCTTTCGTTCTATCACCCCCAATCCCAATCCCACGCACGCACGCACGCACTCACACACACACACGCTCAATCACTCCCTCACTCGCACGTACCCAACGTTGTCTCCCTAATAATCCATACGCCTTAGTTTCTCATCCGGTCTGCTGGTTGGAACACACGAAACATTCCCTCCCTCCGTCACGTAACCCAAACCCCCCCTTTTCTCGAGCCAGTCACATCTACTCTTGTCACTCTTTGAATTGAGACTGCATAATCGCCTTTGCGCCAGATTCTGGGATTTTCCACGCTCGTTCAAGAATGCCCACAACATCCTGCGTTCGTTCTTAGCTATTCTTAATTACTACGCCAGCCACTTTCTGGCAGTTGCCTCTTGGGAAGAGCCTGCCATTCAGGTACGTGTTGTTTCCGGTTACCTCGTTGCGCTGTTGTGTTGCGAGTAATGGAGGTCTTGGGAGAGAGCGTTTGCTAATCGATCCAATACGGGACCATGAGTTATAGGGTGCAATTCGTTACATGTGTACCTAGATATTATCTGCAGGCCAGAAATAATAACTCACGATGACGGTGGCGTACGATCAGTCGTATCGGAGCCAGAATATGGCTGCCGCGACGCTGGAGGAGAAGTTTGAGGTTATAAAGGAGGTGGGAGACGGGAGTTTTGGAAGTGTAGTCCTGGCACGGACGCGGACCGCGGGTTCGCATATCGCTAGAAGGGGCACGATGGTGAGGATACACTTGAGTTTTTGGTTCGACCCAGTTCCTGCTGAACCATAGTTTACTGACCCAATGTTTGTTGGTTTAACTTTGTAGATCGCAATCAAGACGATGAAGAAGTCGTTTGACTCGTTCTCTGCCTGTCTGGAACTCCGCGAAGTCATCTTCCTGCGCACACTCCCCAACCACCCACATCTCGTTCCCGCTCTCGATATATTCCTCGACCCGTTGAGCAAAAAATTGCACATATGTATGGAGTATATGGACGGAAACCTCTACCAATTGATGAAGGCACGCGAACAGAAGTATTTAGATGGGAAGAGCGTGAAGAGCATTCTGTTTCAGATTCTGTCTGGCCTGGACCACATTCACGCCCATAACTTCTTCCATCGGGATATCAAACCTGAGAACATTCTTGTTACCAGCTCCGCTCCTGGTGATTCGTCGACGTTCAGCCGATATTCCAGCTTGGTCACACCACCATCCACACCCCCCATGTATACCGTGAAGATCGCAGATTTCGGCCTGGCGCGCGAAACGCACTCGTCAGTGCCATATACGACTTATGTCTCGACACGATGGTATCGAGCTCCAGAGGTGCTCCTACGTGCTGGTGAATACTCCGCCCCCGTCGATATGTGGGCAATTGGCGCAATGGCTGTGGAAATCGCTACCTTGAAGCCTCTGTTCCCAGGTCGTAACGAGGTCGATCAAGTATGGCGTGTTTGTGAGATCATGGGAAGTCCTGGTAATTGGTACAGCAAGACAGGCGCGAAGGTTGGTGGCGGTGAGTGGAGGGACGGCATCAGACTAGCCCAGAAATTGGGCTTCTCTTTTCCAAAGGTAAGTCATGCAACACCACTAGATTGGAAACGTTGCTTATTTGGGTATTGCAGATGGCCCCCCATTCAATGGAAAGTATCCTCCAAACACCCCAGTGGCCAGTGCCCCTGAGCAATTTCGTTACTTGGTGCCTCATGTGGGATCCAAAGAGTCGGCCCACCTCCACGCAGGCCCTGAATCACGAATACTTTACGGATGCTGTCGATCCGCTGCGGCCCAAGTCTTCTACCCCCCGATTACTCGGGCGGAAGCAATCAGACAAGAGCTTCAAATCTATGCCAAGCGATTCCCCCAATCTGTCCACAAAACCCTCATGGTTCCGACGGTCTTTGATTGGAAGAGACAGCCCTGCTCCTGTGCTTGAGCATGAGAATGGAGTTCGGCCCCCGGTTGTTTCCTATCAGACCGACGTGCAGGCCACTAAAGCCAAGCCAAGCGCGAGTAAGCGTGCTACGTGGACAAATGGTGCACCCATGCCGATTTTACCCTCTATTCGTCCGGTGTCCCCTTTGTCGAATACCGTCAATGCACAGGCCAACTCTCGAGTAACTCACGCAACCGAAAATGGCACCTTAAATCCCCCCACGGACCCTAGCAAGTTAGGGGGAAAGAAGATTGGTCGACAGCTTTCGGTGAACTCGAACGGAAACCACTACTCCGATATTCATCGCCAAGAAGCGGAGAGAGCACTCAATGGAGGAAGCACTTCGAACCCACCCAGTGCGACAAAGGAAGGTTTCTTTTCTCACTTGCGGAAGCGGGCACGAAGACTTTCTGGACGGAACCAGATAACAGCCCCCACTGATGACGTGGAAGCAAATGCCGGTTGTATGCCATGGTCTAATCGGTCGTCGGTGGCGTTGGATAATGTGAACATTGTAGAGGCCGAGCCAAAGGCAGACCTCGGGGATCTAGACAAGGCATTGCAGAATGTTCGATATAGTCTTGACATGTCACAAACACTCAACAATTCTTCTCAGTCGCCTTGTCCATCAGCGACGAACAGTCTGTCAAAGCGACAATCAATGCCACAAGCACCGGTCCTGCGTTCGACAGAGAGTTACAACTCTATAGGTTCGAACCCAACGCCGATTTCCAATCGCACTCGGCGTGCTCTCCAGCTCTCAACGCACCCTGTTCACCGATATGAAACACCAGAGGAAGAAGATGAACTTCTCCATGAAGTTCTCCATTCGACAACGAGCGCCGCGAGACGGCTAGGTCAGCGGACAATATCGACCGATGAGTCCTCGAGCGAATATCTCCTGGAGAAGAAAAAGGGCCAGTCCATCCGTCCAGTTGATACGACACCTGTGCGGAATCCTTACCCAACACCATCACCTTCTTCAAAGCATGAGGCCAATCCATTCGGCATGGACTTGTCAACGCCTTCGAGACCCTTGAACCTGAACGAACCCCTCTCCGAAAAGGAGGAGCCTGCTCGACAATGGGCAACTCCTCCATACGACGAGGGTCAGTGGGCCAGTTCCGCGGCTGCCAGCATATTCGCTGCAAGCTCTACCTTCCGGTAGCTGTTCGACATACTGTAACATTATCGTCTTCGTCGATGTGTCTCGAGACAAGCCTGTCTTGAACTCCGCACAATCCTATACCTTCCAGACCTACCCGTTTATTCCTTCTTTTCCTCGTGGACAACCGTTTCCTTTGTGTCTCAAAATCTCACCTTCGCTATCTCGATTTCCCTCTCCGAGCCGATAAATTCGGCATGCGTCAAGAGCACAAGAAACGTCGAAAATCTCTCTTCCATCTTTTATCGTTCAGTTAAAAGGATTCGAAAGGCGTCTATCGTTCCATTAAACCTCGCATTTTTTTTATCAAATTTTCCAATATTCAAACTGGTGTGGGTACGGGGCTTTCTTATATAAACAGGAGGGTTCATGTTGGTTCATATTTTTTAACGGACATTTATCTGTTTGCACGGTCTCGATAATTCTTTTCATTCCTTTTTTGCGGATATCTCTCTTCGCTGGATCTCTTTACAATCTTACTTCATACCCCCACAGGCCCTTTTATTTATCATTTTTTACAACTAGACTTCTTGTGGCCTCGCGAGTCCTTAATTCTTTTTGCCTTGTTATTTTCACCATACATATTATTTTAATACCTCCGCCCGCCGTTCGCCAACTTTTTCCTTTTTCGCTTCTACGAGGGACCCCTTTTATTTACTAATTACCTATACCGACCGCGCAAGTCGCGTGTCCCACACAAACTTGGCGCACGTTCTTTTCTCCCACCCCACACCCTCTTACAATGCGGCGATATTTCTTGCTGCAGCCCACGGCTCTCGACTAGCCCCCTTTGTCCCGTTACTCTGATCGTCTGCTATTTTCGCACCTCACATCTCACCTATCCTTCTATATGTACATTCACTCATTGCCATCTACTTTCCTTATCTATTACGTTTGCGCCTCGTTCGCCTCGTTCAGCTTTGGCTTCGATTGTACCCCCTATGTTTTGAACTCTGGAAACATTGGGGAATTTGGAAGGGCAAGAAACGGCGACTCATCCAACAATATCCCCAGGCTGTTCGCTCTGTCTATCCGAACCTTGGCGTCTTGACCTTATACCCTTGATCTCCCGTCTTCAGTCTTCCATCCGCACGGCATTAAACATCGTTGTCTCGGCCGTTCTCCTTTATCGTCATTGCTCTACGAAATTCCTACCAGGATAGTGAGGATACTCACTTCTACTTTCGAGGATTCGCATTTGAAACCAAACGAGCCAAACAGAGAGCCGGGGGTGCCGGTGTTTCTTTCCACAACCCCGTCCGTCTTTCGTTTTGTCGTGTCTTTTTTGTGTCTTTTTGCCCTGAGATGGCGCTCATTCTGTCTCTCCCTCTCTGCTACTCTTGTTCCATTTTCCTTTTTCTGTAAATTATATACATATACATAGATACATAGTGCAATTCTGGACATATATGCCTCTTCATTTTCACATAAAATATCTTGTTTTTGTCTGTGTCTTTTGATGATTTGACTTGGTTGAGGGCCCCACAAAAGAAGAGTATCATTAGAGACTTCTATGCTGGAGAGAGAGAGAGAGTTGCACATAAATATAAAATTTTCTTAATAGCCAAACCAATTTCATTCTATCATTTTTTCCCCCCCAACTTTATTAAACTCTCGAGCCCTACTTTTACAACATCCCAAACGAGAACATCGCAGTACCAACACTAACCACCGTACCCCAAACGCTCAACGCTCCACTACTCCCATACAGAAACGACGCCGCGGCGGCGCCACCACCATCCGCCCTAGTCTCCTCGCTAGCCGTCGTCCTATCAATCGTCCTCAAACACACCATCTGCACAGTGGGATCCTCAATCTGCGCATCATCATTGTCGTCCTCGGATTGAGACTTTGACCAGAACAGCGACCAAATGGGTGTCTCACCCTGGATCGCAGGCGCCGTCTCGTTGATAAACTGTGATGCAGAGATGTTGTACGCGAACACGCGTGTGAGATTGTTGCTCTTCGGGAGCGTGGGGTAGCAGTTCGAGGAGCTATTCTGGGCTTCGCTCAGGGGCGATGGAGCCTGGGACCCGGTGAGCGGGACGCCGCGGACGAGAAGGCTGTTGTTTGAGTTTGAGGTGAGCAGCGCGGTACACGAGGATGGTAGATTTTCCTGCAGGCTTGAGGCGATTGAGGAGCAAATGTCGGCCTCGGAGGCGGAGGTGCGGTGTTCCCCTGCTAGTGAGGATATTTTGGAGTCGAGAGCGGATATGCAGTCGTCGCCTAGATTCTGGTGACAGAAGGCCGGGGATGAATCTGGAGAGACGTTGTTGGAGTGGAAGATGTTTTTGTTTCCTTCTTTGGTCATGCTGGGGATGAGAGAATTATATGTAAGTATAGCGCCGCCGATTGAAAACATTGGGCTGGAGGGGCGGGAAATGAAAAAAAGTCACGTACTACAATGCACATCCGCCGTACTCTAAATTCTCAGCAGTCAGGTCCACGGTCGGCGGAGTGCCTAGATAATATACGCGCTCAATATAGCGGAGATACCGATCATCAGGGTCGACATTGTCGTGGTGGTCTAAGCCCACGGTCCAAGTCAGCTCAACATCGTCGTTTTGGTCTTCAAATATTTCTTTTGAAATCGAGATGGACGTGAGCCCGACGGCTGTAAAGGTCTGGTTGGCGACACGGCAGTCGGCACTACCGCCCTGGGTAGGGCAGTCGACTTCGACGCAGCTGAGGAGCTCGTTGGCAGTGCTGAAGGAGAGAGGAGATAGGAGAAGAAGGGCAGACAAGGATAGGCGGAGGGTAGGTTGCATGGTATCGCGATTTCCTTTGCCTTTAAGCTATGATATATGTATTTCTTCGCCTCGATTATTATCTTTCTAAACTTTGCTAGCGACTATCTAACTACGCGATAAGTTTGCAAGGGAGAAGGATGAAGGAGAAGCAATATTTATATGGGGCTCACTTAATTAAATGGCTACTCTCATACATACATACCCACTATTATGTTGATGGACTATATAACTGGCGCTACTTAGTCAGCAGGCTAGTCAGGGGTAGTAACCTAGGTGTATGTGATATCAGCGGCGACTGCAAGTAAAAGCGGTGGTAGAGAGTCCCACAAGTGAAGTATATCCAAACCATCGCGCAAATAGTTCCCAGAACAGCTAAAGCGAAGGCGAGACGGCGTCCGTTTCGATCAGCATTGCTTCCAAACACTGACCCGAAGAGGATTACTGTTGTTTCAAGCATGAGTAGGGCCACGATGATTTTAGGTGGATAGCAATCTCACTTGGCAGGCTGTCGAAGGCACTCAACAACCCTCGAATATGCGCCAGCCGCACCTGGATCGGTTCTATCTTGCACATGCTCTCGTCGATCTGCCCAGAAGGGAGGTCGTGCTGGTAATGCTTGTTGCAGATAGCATTCTCTAGAAGGCGTATTGTGGGAGCTTTTTGCACACTCTCTTCAAGCTCTAGAAGCACAGCCAACACATAAACAAACACTATGGTTGGCGGGTGCTGGATGAACCGCAGGGCGCGGCCTCGGACGCTGTGGAAAGTAGAGCTTAACATGGCGTGAGGGAAGGGAAGTAGAAAAGTGATCAGATCATAATGCCCTCAGGGACAATAGAGATATTTGGGTGGTGAGGAAAGTTACAGGCTTTTGGCATGAATTCAACGTGGTGATTATTTTTCTGGTTGGCAAGGCTGACATATTCTGTTGGGTGTCAATATTCAAGTTTCCTATTGGATGCAGCTGGCCTTGCTGGGATTTACACTGTCTTTTAAAATGCTCACATAAAATAGAAAACAAGTCTATATAAATTTATAAATTATAGAATTCTTATTACGACTAAATTAAGTAATTAGTAAAATAATAGAATAATATTGTAGTTTTAATATTTATATATAAGATTTATAGAATAAATTATATAATAAATATATGCTAATTATTAAAATAAATACTATATAAAGATATTATTATATTAAGTTATTATCATGATAGAAAGCCTTCTAGCTGTTAAAGTCTAAATATATCCAGATACTTTATAGCAGTCTAAGGAGCTTATAACAGCTTCACTGAGCTTAAGCCTGAGAGCCTGTTCAGTTGAGGACACTGTTCTCACCCTGTTCTTGTTATTCCTTGTTCTTTTGTGGGGATGAGAGTTTGAATGGGGTTGCATGGTGTTGCACAAGGTAGTACACACAGTGCTTGAAAAAGAGGGACTGTGTGTAGTGTGTACAGCAGAAATTAGGATAGAGCTAGCTTATCTAGGCAATCCCTATATCTATATAGGTTAGCTCCACCCTAATTTTTAAAAAAATTAAACTCTATATCTGTTATTTTTGCATGCACTGTGGCTGGAATGAATTTAGTAGTAGATAATAATAAATAACCACTGTAATTGTGGCAGAGAGGTCTTCTTAGTGTAAAATAGTCAAAACCCCATACCTCATGTGAAGAAGAACGAGGTAGAATGACTTATAATAATGAGGAAGGATGTGGTCACCGAACAGGCCCTTAGTCTCTTTTTTTGACAGGTCAGTGGAGTTTGCTTATGACTCTAATTAGGACTAGCTTTATTTATCCCCTCTAAGAATTTTCTCATTATTTTGAAATTCTCTACTCTCTAAATAAGTCCAACTACTTGTTTCCTTCATTCTCAAGCTTACAACGTTGAAGTTACCTAGGTACTTATCCCCAGATTCCTTGTTAACTAGGTGGTGAGCTGCCTCGCCCCCCGCCCATTTGAATTGAGCTGCTCAGCCTAGCCAACATAGTAAACATACTATTCTCCCTAGGATTCCCCGTATCGAGCCTGACTCCATATCAAGCTTATCCCCGGGCCCCGGATTCCCCATATATTCCCCCTAGTCAGCTCCTCGTAGCCTAGCTCGACCGTGGCCGGGGACTTTGTAATATAGGGTCTTCTAGCTAGATATAATGAAATGCTTATATAGACCCTTAGAATCCCGCAGCTAGGGGGGTTCTGTAGGCTTGCTTATGGATGGCGCCACCATGGGACTACAGAGTCCAGACTGTGTGCTGAATTGGCGCAGCTGCCCCTACCTTCTAAGTCGCTAGCCGCAATCCCCACTAGCATAATAATTATTTATTATTCTTTCACCATCTTCGGCACACTCCACTACCACTCGCTAGGCCTCAACGTTCCCAGACAAAGGTCTCCAAGACCCTGTTGCTTTGTGTCCAGAACACACGTGTGGCTTCTTCATGTGCATCGCACTCTGTTGGTCTCGAAAATATTCCTTCCGCAACTACAGCAGCATCCCACAAACAGAATTACGTGCTAGCTCATAGTGAGATGGAGTTTTCACGATATCTACAACGGATCCTTTCGTGCCTGCCTCCGTGGATTGTTCCACAAGAAGCAACTCCCGCCATCGCAACACGCCCAGAGGCCACCGTTATTCTTGGTGCTGGTGTCATCGGCTTATCCACCGCCTACTATCTAGCACTTGCTTTGAACGAAACAATCTCACCCGCATCTTCCACCCTGAAACCTCCTATTATAGTTGTTGACTCTTCTCCCGATGTCTGCTCTGGCGCGTCCGGTGAAGCCACTGGTGGCCTGGGCGATTTCGGCTTCATAACAGAGACTGCACCGCTTGGGAACCTCTCCTATGCCCTACACAAGGGATTGACAGCAAAGTTCAACGGCACGGAGAAATATCAATTCAGTGATTTGGAAGTATTTCGCGTTTCTCCAAAGGACTTCGCTGGTATTCCCTCGCCACCGGACTCCTGGGGTCCATCTCGCCCAGTCGACAAGACCATTTCTGACCTTCCACCGTGGATTAGAGCCTTGAATGACTGGAAGGTGCAGTCATTGGCCGCAGCCCCACACGCAGCTCATCTGTAGGTTTCTCTTTATACAATTTCTTCATTGAGTCTGGCTAACAACTATTTAGGACCGTATTCCCATAGAGGTCGTCTGGGCTTCTTCGCTCTTTCGTCTCATAGGCGGTGGTCCCGCTATCGCAATCGCAATGTGTTTGACAATGGCGTCCGATCTGTCAAGTGAAGCAGACAGGCATAATATATCTTCCCTTTACATACATATAGTTTGTACTTCTAACAGCTAGGCTAGGAGCAACACTTTTTATCGCGTTTTTTCCGCGGTTTTGATCGCTGACCTAGTCGGGCCTCCGATTGCGTACGGTACCTTACGGCATTCTCTCTGGCTCCCCTATCTTGCTTGCGGCCTCTTCTTGTCCCTCACATATCCTGTCCTCTTGTACATGCCAGAAACGCTCCAGAAGACAGCCCAAGACCAGGAAGGCACGTCACCGCTCGAGACCGCCGGTGTGCGAAAATACCTCAAGTTCCTCACTGATTGGAAGATCTTCATCGGTGTTACAACTGTGTTTCTGGCACAATTTCGCAACAACACAATTGAAATCCTTCTTCCTTACACTTCTGTCCGTTTCGGATTGAAGCTCGGCGAGGTAATACAGAGCCTCCTCATCTCTTGTAAATTGAAAACTTACACTATTACAGGCTGCAACACTACTCTCGGTTGTGTCTGCCGTGAACATTGTTGTTTTTCTGGTCCTGCTACCAGCAGTCTCGCGGCTTCTGCAGAAACGAGCTGGCTGGTCTATTACATTTATCAACATTTGCGTCGCCCGGGTGAGTAGTGCCTTACTCGTGCTCGGCGCAGCTATCCTTTCGGTTGCCCCTAACATTGGCATCGTTGTTGTCGGTAAGGCCGCCTCCATAGCTCGAGAAATCTTGAATCTAGGTTGACCTGACTGTTGTAAAGCATTAATTATTTACGCTGCTGGTTTCGGAGTACGGCTTTCTATCCTAGCCGTACTCACATCGTTCGTGAATTCAGCGAAAGAGACAGCTCAGCTCTATACCTTGGTCGCAACTACGGATGCTATTGCTCATATGGTTGCGAGCCCATTGCTGCAACGCATCTGGAGCATTGCTCTCAATATCGGCGGGCGGTGGCTCGTTTTACCCTTCCTCGTCCTCATGGTACTGTTAATCTGAACGTGTCTTTCTCCGCGTGTACTTACTGACCTAATAGGGTATCTTTATCGTGGCGTTTCTTACGTCCTGCCTCTTAATGGACACACCATCCAGCGTCGACAATGAAGATATTCTGGACGAAGCACGAGAACCACTCCTAGTTAGAGAAGATGATTAGAATCGCTTCTCAGCGTTTTATACTTCGGAGGGCGCGGAGGGCGCGGGGGGCGGGGAAATATCACGGGGTTTAGGCGATTTCGGTATATTGACTCTTTCAAAGTGACAAGGCTTGGATTTGACTGTAATTGGTGAGCTCAACCATATCACTCCATTTCTCAATATTATTTTTATTCTTCTTCATATTTTTCATAGGCCATATGCAGTCCAAGACCATGACAGCTACACTATTTTAATATCCCTCTCATGTAACATGTGCCATCCTTAATGGAAAGGCTGTTGGATAAATTATTTGGACCTAGTCTCAAGGGAGGATTTATAGCCCCTGCTCAGCTCACGCCAAGAGCCCCTTGTCTACCAATCTACTGTGATTATCCCCCGGAATCTTCGTTAGTAAGGTTGAGATGACAGGGGTGCAAAACGCATTGCCAACACACCTTCTCCTGATATTGTTGAGAGAGATATTGTGCCATCCACCCCCCACTCCGTTTCTTGATAAGGGATGGCTCGTATTCTGGGGTGAAATCGGAAAGCCCCATGAAAATATGGAAGTATGGCCTAGTACTAGCCGCTGCAGGCAGCTCAAAACGGAAGAGCCGTCCGACCTGGACCCCACCCGCGGGAGTGGTGCATATATGTACTGTACAACACCAAACGAGGCTATCACTGGGCCGTGGACAAGGTTATCGATTCTTACTATTTATATAACCTGAGCGTGTTTCTATCAAGTAGCACGCTATTGAGAGTTGCAGAGTCCCATTTGTTCCATGAATATCGTGTCGAGTGCCCAATAGTCCTATTTCTGCATTAGATGAATTTTTATAGGCAAACAGAAATGTTTACTTTGTTGGTTGTAAGTTCTATTTCCAATTTTGCTTCAAAAATGATCGTACTCTATCAGTGAGCTTACTGCCTCCCCTCAAAGCCTAGAAAGCCTACCTTATTCAGTCCACTTTTCCGCCATGACTCGATCCGCCTTCTAACTACCCAAGCAACATTCTATTACCTGAAAGACCTGCCCGAATACAAAACCACCAAGCCTTACCATATAAATGTCCCATCATGGGCTCTCCCGCCTGGCCAACAATGCAACGAAGTATCAGTCGCTTTATCCAACATCCCCGTCACTGGTCTCCGCTCTCAACTCCACCATTTCACATTGGACCGCAACGGTTTCCAAGTCGAGCGAGAAGACGAACGGGGCCCTCGTTCACTTTTTGATTGTATAAGCCCTGGAGAGTATGACGAGGCCAACAAAGTGAAAGATCGTGTGAGGCCTGCTGTGGAAAGTTTCTTGAAGCGCAAGATCCCTGGAGCAGAGGATGTCATTGCCTTCTCCTCGCAGGTATTATTTATATCCCTCACCGAACCCCAAATATGTCAGTGCCATCAGTCCCCACTCACTTTTGACGGGAACGGATCATGGCACACGAGCTGGTTGACAACAACATTGGCGAAGTAGGTCCGTCGACGAGACCCACAATTTCCGGCCCTACCTCGAGGCTCAGATCCAACAAAGCCTCAACCTGTGCAAGGGGTGCATGTCGGTGCGTCTGTTCAGTTTCCCCTTAGCTCCAAAAGTAATTAGCTTGTTCCGCTCTGTATTATCTTCTAACACTTCAAATATATCAAAAGATTTTGCTCCAGATAGCGCGAGAACAGAACTCGTGGAAGTCCTAGCCGCACGGGGTTACTCCAACTTAGCTGGACGAAGATGGCAGATTATTAGGTACTATATACACCTTTTTTTGAGAGTCGTCAAGGCATTACTTTCTCCCCTATATTAAATATATAATAACAATGCAAAAAACTAGCATCTGGAAACCACTCTTCGGACCTCTTAAAGATTGGCCCCTTGGACTATTGGATTACACTTCCATGGATACGGAAAGGGATTTAGTCGCCTCTGACAACATCTACCCGCATGTGATCCGCGAAACATATAATGTTCTTTTCAACGAGCGACATAAATGGTATTATCTCGAAAATCAGCAAGCCGATGAGGTACTGGTCTTTAAGGGGTTCGACACACACGCGACTAGAGGGCATGCCAGAGGTAAGTTCGAAATTGGTATTTTTGGGTCCCTTAGCCTTGTGCCGTGTGTTGACTTTTATGTAAGTCTGCCCTCATGCTGCATTCGCGGACCCTCTAGCACCAGCTACGGCTAGACCGAGGGAAAGCTTTGAATGTCAATCCGTCGTGATCTATCCTGAAGGATCGGCAGCAAGTAATACATACGAAGAGGTATATCATTTCTGATATATATATATAAATGCCCGTCCCTTTTCGTGATATTTTGCGTACTGATATCTGCAAGATCTTACCCTCGGAGACTTTAACGTGAGGGACAAAAACATTGAGTTCCCAAAACCTAACTTTGGCCGTGCATTATCATCAAGCCAAGTTCGCCATTCGGTCTCGCATGAGGTCCAACACTCTCTCAAACGCATCACCAGGTCCCCTACTACCACTTTGCGTTATGAATTTTGGATCCGTGATGAACTTGAGCGTTTGTTCCACAAAGGGACTGGCGTTCTCTTTTGTTGCCCTGCTTCCCAATGAATTTATCCTCCTAGGAAGACCAACCATAATATGAGCACCTGCATATGCGAGAATATTTTCCGTATCTATATCTCGCACCAAGCTGCTGCGATACGCTCTCATGAACGATTCTAGCAGAACGATATAAACTTCGTCGTTGCTTTCAAAGTAGTGGATCAGGAAAACCTCGCCAATGAAGTGTCCCGTGTCGAGGAATGCTGGGGCTAGCATAATAAATTCCCAGTCTATGATACTCAGCCTCTCTAATTCGTCCTTGTCGGTGAAAGAGAGGAGAATATTCCCCGGCCTTGGGGACGAAAAGTCAGTCGTAGAATTCAAAGGATTAGGTACAGTAAAAAGGCAAAACTTGAGAGCGCAGGGAAACCCACCAGAAATCGCCCATCACTACAGTTTCCAAGTTATTCCGCACCTGTTCTTGCAGATCATGCAATTTGGTCTCCAATTCTGCTTTCAGATGATCAGGTACAACGAAGCCAGTCCTCTCGACATTCTTCCAGAAGTCTTTAAAGGTCTCCTGCGTGGTAAGGTCCTTAGCAGCAGTATTTCCAGCGAAAGAGTCAAACACCAGTGCCGCATTCTCCGGGCTGTCACCCCAATTGTGCAACCGCGCAAGGAAAGATCCCAGTAGTTGCCCAATGAGTCTCGCGGTCTCATACTTCTGGCTCGATGATGGGACCTCCTCGAAGAAGATCCGCGCGGAGTGAGATCTCTCCTGCCACACCTCGTCCGATCCCCGCCTAGGAGTGCCATCTTCCATAATCACAACGCGTCTCTTCGCATCTTCCAAGTAAAGTTCCGGCACCCTCAATTTTTCAAAAGGTTTAATCGATTCTGAGACAGAAGCATCACGCTGCAGAGACATGAGTTGCTTCCATGGTATCATCCTCATTGCACGAGCTTCATAAGTCTGTCTATCCGAGCTGAATTCAACCGGCGGTTCGTCCTGCGTGTGGGGCGCAGCGTACTTTAAGATTGCGGTTCTCACCCGCTCAGGGCCATACGGCTTGTCGAGAAAAAGGCGATATGTAAAGTTAGTTGATCCAAGCTGGATACGCCGTATTTCCCTGGGGGCGAACGGAGTTTGTTTCAAATATTTAGCCACAGACAAGGTGTCCGTTAGGCCCTCAGTGGAAGCAGCCCTTTCGGGTGCTTCTGTCATCGATGTTGAGATCATTCTCATAGAGTGGGATGCTGTTGTTCGCAGAGCTTCTATGTCCCAACGCCTCGCGTACTGCCTGAGCATTGTGGGTATTGAAGAGGAGGGAAAAAGGCTAGCAAAGATGAGAGCACAACACAGCTTTCACAGTTAGACAATAATCGGAAAGCCAGATTATCGTAGAGCCGCAGTAAGCTCAGCCTTTCTGTTTGGCGCAGCCTGGTGCTTGCGTATAGCGGGGTATTTGGCGCCAGGGTGGGCTGGCTTGAAAGCTCATTATTATTGGAGATTCTGTAAGCAACAATTACTTCAGACTACAATCCTTGTCCATAGAAGCCCTCTCCAGCCCAGCAGTTTAGCCAGCATGATGGGGGAAGTATGAAAAATTTCATGCTTGCTAGGTCCTAATTGAAGCCTGTAATTCAGCCAGGCTAGGACAACAAGGACTAGGAAATCCCTCCCAGTCTTTCAGCAATTCCTAAATGCCCCAGTAGATGAATCTTGCATTTATTACCTCACAGTCTCTGTAAAGTTCATCAGTGCCAATGGTTTGCTTCCTGTTTGCTGTGGCTAAGAACATCTCCTTCGCTTAAGCATCTTTGGAGAATACTGACGTCTCTCAAAACAGCTGTTCAAACGCTGGAACAAGATGCTTTACGGGAGGGAAGGCCGCCTCATCTATCGGCGCGACGGTGAACAGCTGTGGATTGAGCCTTGGGGTCAAAATTAATTGCGCGTGCATGCCCGATGAGAATTGAGCCTTGCGGCCAGTGTAATATCTATGGGCGGACGGGTAAAGCACGCCAGATAAACTAAGAAGCTCGATATTACGGAACATCATTCTTCCGCCCAAGCTTTGGCCCAGGATTATCTTTTGAGCTTCTGTCTGTCAAGCAGTGTTGAAGAGAGGCAGTAAGGAGATGTTTGTGCTTCTTGTTCACTCTGTTTTTTCTCATTGATAGGCACATCGTCATTCCTAACTTCCTGTCATTCCGCTCTGTCTTCAACCAGCCCATTGAGTCTACACACACCCAATAGTCCGACACAGCGCATCCTCTCACACTTTCCCTGTGCAAAGCTCTGCATGAAGGTTTACATCCCTTAGTAAAGAGATACACAGTTTTCTTTTGTGGGTCTGTGGCTCCGGATGAATCTATAGAAGAAAGAAGAAGAAGAAAAAACACCTCATCTTGAAGGTGGGAGATTAAGAGCTTTAGGACTAGCTATAATTCCCTTGGAGGGCGCAATCGTTTCCCCTCCACGTCCAGTTGCGCGCCACCTCGAATCTTTGGAGTAAAATACCCGCAAAATACCTGCTATTCAAAAGACCCTAGTCGCGACGAAGCAGGCAAGATAAAAAGACGGGCCAAAAACCATTTTCTTTTACAATAATGGCGCCCCCATCCTCCTACGCCTCTCAAATTCCACAACTCTCCCCCGCCGAATTATCCTACCTACACACCTCCCTCTCCTACCCGAATAACCCCATCCGGCCCGATGGCCGCTCAGCAACACAATTCCGGCCCTTGACTGCAGAAACAAATATCCTGCCAGGAGCAAATGGGAGCGCGAGAATTGGTTTCGCAGATGGGACGCAGGCGATTGTGGGCGTGAAGGCGGAGGTGGAGAAAACGGTGCTTCTGACGACGTTGAATCAGGATGATATAGATGATGAGGAAGGAGGTGAGGGAGCTGATGCTGCTGGTGCGAGTGCGGGTGAGAGGGGTGGTCGCAGCGGTGGTCGTGGTGGTGCGCGGCGTAGCGGACAGAGCTCGTGGGTGGAAATGTCGATTGAGATTCCGGGCTTGAGAGATGACGATGCGCTGCCTGTGTTTTTAGCGGAGATGATGCGTGAAGCGTTGGTGGGCTCTGGCGCTGAGACCGCGGGGGAATTAGAAGCAGGAGCCATGTCGGAAGGGTTGAGGGGCAGGTTGGTGATTAATCAGGGATGGCATTGGAGGATATACATTGACGTAAGGAGATGTCTCCCCCCTTTTAGAGACTCCTTTTACTGACGTGACGGGGTTTTGACGTTTTTAGATACTACTCCTCTCTCCACCACTTACATACCCGCTCCCACTCCTATCCCTAACAACGCATCTCGCGCTCCTCTCGACAAAGCTGCCACGCCTAATATCTAAAGACGAAGAAGATCCCATGTTCGACGATGACTGGGAGGCAGCAGAATACTTGTACCCGCGGCCTAGAAAATCCTCTTCCTCATCCTCATCCGCCCCCTCCCTAAAACAACAACAACAACAACAACAACCGCAACTATTCCGACCGCCAATAACCCTCCTCGTCGTCACCGTTGGCGAGAATATCATATTCGACCCTACGCAAGAAGAAATTTCCGTCGCGGAAGCCGTTCACGCTGTATCCGTCGCCAGAAGCGGAACCACCTCCTCAACATTATCACTATCAAAACCCAACCAACAACACCAACCCAGCAATCTCAAACTCCTCGCAATCCGCACCATAGACCCCCCCTCCCGCCTGACAAACCCGGGCGTGCCAAACTCCGAGAACGCAGCTACTATTGGCGGTGGATCTGCGACTGAAGCGGGTACGGAATCTTCATCGACAGTTACTGCTGAGACATCGACGTTTTTCTCCGGCGAGGAGGTTCCTGGTGTGTGGCGGCCGAGGAGGGGAGGGGTGAAGAGAGCTGTGATTTCGAAGATTGTGGAGACGGTGTTGAGGAAGGGGGGTGTGGGGGATGAGGTTATGGAGGGGTTGGAGGGGGTTGAGGCCGGTTAAGGATAGCAATTATTTGTAAATGGGATCTTTTTTTTTCCTTCTTTCCTTTTTAAAAAGTTAGTCATATGTTTGAAGCGCTTGATTGGGGTCATGCATGAATACTGATAGGCTAGCATTTTCCTAGAGCATTTTGTTTTTAGATCCGAGTTTTTTTTCTCTATTGATCAAGTATATAATATATCATGATGCTGGAGAGTGACGTAGATCTAATACAACTATGTAAAAAGGAGAAAAAATCAGAACATCGTATTCCCCCCTCCCCCATTGCTTGAAAAAAAGGGGGAAACCTGCCAGGTATCTATCGTACAAGCCAACCCGCCTCCTGCGTCCCACATCCGCTCTTTCATCCCCGGAATCAAACCTTCCAAACCAGCATCTAACACCCTCCCTCCATCACCAAATCACCAAATGCCAAACCACTTCTTAATCGGCTTCCTCCGTCCCTCCCAATCCGCATACTCTGCGGCAGCAGCACCCTCCCCGCCCGCCACCGCAACCACCCCATCTCCTCCCACCTGCTGTCCCTCCCCTTCTGCTGCTTCCTCCTCCTTCTCCAACCCATGCGCCCTCCTATACGCCTTCCTCTTCTCCACATCGCCCATATTCTGCTTTCTGCGCTCCGCGGTCTGCAGCGTGACATGGTCCGAATGCATCTTTACCACACTCATGACCTGCGACACAGTTACGATGGGGTTCGTGAGCAGCTGCGACCATGAGGGGAGTAAGTGCGTGAAGGGAGATGTGCGTTTGAAGTTTGTCGTGAATGTGAATGTTGCGAGGGTGACGAGGACGGACTGTTTTGGTTTGTAAATGTTATGTCAGTTTTGAATACAGGAACGCTTCGTTTGGGGGATTGGTTCGTCTAAACTAACCAGCGAAATCCAAACATGAATACCCCTATTCGTCAAAAACTTATACATCACCGTCCCCTCGGGCGGGAACATATTCGGATACTTCTTCGTCTTGCGCTCTTCAATTTCCTTCGCTGTCAGCGCTGGACCTGGGTAATTTCTTGGCTCTGCTGCGACCTTGCTGTTGCGCGCGTTGTTGTTGGTCATTACTCGGTGCGCCGGATGCGACGGTGGGCGGAATTTATCGGGCTTTTCGAGAACGCGGGCTCCCCCTCCTCCCTTGGAGGGTTTGGGGGGTTTGGAGGATAGGGGAAGGGTGGCATGGTATTGCCGCGACGAGGAGGACGATGGGGTGCGGCGGGAGAGGAGGTGGATTGTGCGTTGGGAGATGCCGCGAGGGAGGAGGAAGGAGGGGATTGCTGTCGCGGCGGACGCCATTGTGTTTATTTTTGCTACGTGAGCTTTGTGGTTGTGGTTGTGGTGATGAGTTGAGAGATTGTGACTGTTGGATGTGTATATTTTTTTCTTTTCTAGGCGTTGGATGGAAGGTTTTGGATCCGGATGTCCAATTGACCAATCACGTGGCTTGGTTGTGGCACCGCGAGTTATCGTCAAGAAACACGCTCAATAATGGTTTTGGGGATATTGTAAATGAGGAATTCAATATTTCAAACAATGTTCTAAGTTTGTAGCTATGCACCGTACGTCTCTATTACTAGACAACACGGCCAAACATCCTGTCTGAGTGTGTCTGATATGTGATGTAGTACGTTTTAGAGACGGCTATTCTTGAATTCTACCCTCTGTACGCATAGTATTAATTATAGCATCTCCATCTCCCGCAGGCCTTGTCAAGCACACTGTTCCCTCTACAATTGCCGGATCAGTTGGATTGGGAACTTCGCACTTTCCAACACTAGCCAACTTGCTTTTCAAACCCTGAACTTTTGTGCTGGTAAATAGATGAGCTGTGTTGGGAAGCACAAATGTCTCATGCCGTAACAGATTTAAACCCGATAGAGAAGCTCTCGTGCATTCTAGAAGTTAGGACACAGTGCGACGGCAAACTTCCATCATCCTCTCACTGCTTGAAGCTCTTGTCGGCAACTGACCTGGTAGACAGATTTCCAAACCATCTCGGGCCAATGCAGCTGACTGTGGATAGTCGCGGAAGTTTTCACAGGCGTTGCGCATCCCTTGAATAATATATCCGCCCAAAAGCTCAACATCCATTGTTTGAATATTGAAATATCAAAACCCAGGAGGGTTGATTTTAACCGGTTAATCATCGAGTACGTTTTGATTCCAGGAGATATTTGGTTGTGACGATTGGCATTTTCTTCAGGAGACCATGCGTTCAGTGGCCCATCCCATACCATCTTCTGCATATTGATTTTCGCTGTCGTCGTATCTTCGCCTTGATGGTCAAACGCCAGAGGTGTTTCGAGTAGTTCTTGATGCCAAGCACGATACTGCGATGATGAAGCCGAGCTAGACCCGAGCTGCATCTGGAAGTTGCGCCAAATTTAGCGGCTCTCTCAGGAACCTGGCGTCATCACGACCCAAAGTTTGGTAGCCGCGCAAACGGAGAAACCATTTGCGTTTCTCACATGTTCACTACCAGTTGCTCAAGTTGCTCAGCCAACCAACCAACAGGTTATATTGAACGAGTCATTTGCAGTAGGAGGAGATGCTTGAGGGAGATGTAATGCAATGCAAGGTCAGAAACAAGGACAAGGGAGATTACATAACGGGGTCAATTGCCGTTTTCCCGGTTCTGCCCGGAAGTCTGAACGAGCCCTGCTTAGCTCGTCAAAGAAAGGGCCGTGATTGGCTAAACGAAACATCCAGCCAATCAGAGAGCATGCAATGGCAAGGAACATGGGGTTGGTGCCGTCATTTCGATGCCAGGTAGGTCATGTGATCTGGCACCTGGAGAAAACTTCCTGCGACTTGCAGTTTTTTTTTTCATCTTGCTTTCTATCTCTTCTTCTTCCTCTCCGTAGACTCAAACTCTCTGCAATTGACTCCAACAAATTACAACCTCCTCTCCTTTGAACATCCCTTCTGTTGTATAACAGCTTTTATTTCTTTCAACACACACACACATACACACTCAAAATGTCCAAGACTTTTGCACCCGGTAAGTCTCTCAGTGTTAATGACACAGACAACAGTCGTCAACCATCCCTTTGCTAGCCCAATTGTTGCATTACTATTCCTCAGTCACTCCCACTGAGAGTATCTGCGCCCGCCTGTTCAGGAAGATCAGCAGCCATGATGCCCCTCTCTAGGGACACCTCTGTTCTCACCCATCCCTTTGGCTATTCTGCTATTTGTTACACACTTCGTGTCGCAAATGCCATACGAATAGCTGCTATCGATTTGAGGTCAATCCCTTGAGATTCACACTGCACTGCAATTCCCCCCATCTTTCACCATGTCTATCGCACGTATGATCATATACAACAAGTACTGGCAAAGCCGCAAGGGTGCTACGGAGCACTCTGCGCAGTCTGGAAACCAGCCTGAGCCGCCGGCCAGCCCTACAAAACGCGATCCCCCAGTCAATGAGCCCCCAAGAGATCAATCCGTACCAAAGCAACAAGCCAAGCAGCATCCGGCAAAACCGGTCGAACAGAAAGCTAACCATTCGACTCAATGTTCAGGTGATTCTGCTAAGGGAGCTAGTCTCTTCAAGGTACGTACTGATTTTTTCTCCGCGATTCCATTTTGCGCGTAGAAAGCCAAAAGAAACGAGAGAGAAAAAGCTAACAAGCCTTTCTTTTTGCTATTTTAGACCCGCTGTGCCCAATGCCACACTCTCGAGGCTGGTGGTGCCAACAAGATCGGCCCCAACCTCCACGGTCTTTTTGGTCGCAAGTCTGGTCAGGTTGAGGGATACTCGTACACCGATGCCAACAAGCAAAAGGGCGTCATGTGGAACGAAGATACTCTCGTACGTTGCGATCCAATTGGGGGGTTAACCCCAAACCGCTGTTTTCCGGGCGTTACGCCGAGGATTTTTATATGTGCACGAGACTAATTACATCGCTTTCCTTGCAGTTTGAGTACCTCGAGAACCCCAAGAAGTACATCCCCGGCACCAAGATGGCCTTCGGTGGCCTCAAGAAGCCCAAGGACCGAAACGATCTCATTACGTATGTTTTCTCTCCTACGCCTTCGAACTATGGGCGACTACTAACATGGTGGGAAAAACAGTTTCATGAAGGAGAAGACCGCATAAACAAGTCATTTGTTCTCTCCCTTTTCCTCACCTCACCCTCTCTCCTACCGCCCGCCCCCTCCCTTTTTAACGATTACGACCCAGGGGGGGCTTATGTACAACAATACCTGTTTTTTGTAGCTTTATAGACTCTTTTTCTTTCTTTTTTGCCTTGCTGGTTTTTTTTTTTTTTTTGATAATTTTTCTTTGTTATTTGCTCATAGCATTTTGATATCATATAGAGCAAAAAGAAGCAAAAACCCCTTTCCTCTCAAGTTTATGTTCTCTCCACTCTTTCTTATGTCACGTTATCTAGCCATTTGCTACCTGCCAGTGTGAATGGAGTTTGGTTGCTAGGAGCGGTTTTATCAGGCATTGTTAAAAGGGGTGTTAGGGGGTTGCTCAAATGGCCTAGATACTGTACTTATCTACCTATTCAAGATAGGTAGGCATTGTACAATACTTCAGGGAGGTTTACCTTGTGGTCTGATTAGATTTCAAAGTCTATGAAAAAAATTGAAAATCTGCAGGAAACTTTTACTTCTCTCAGTATGTTAAAAGTGTGATTAAGATATTAAACATTAAATCATATATTCTCCTTCGAGGATAGCTGGATCTGGCCAGACATGACATCAAATAAATCATCACGATCCCCCTTTCCCTTTTTTCCAACCCTCCCCAATTTAAACATTATTCTCAGCGGGAGAAAACATTAAATAACGAAAGGTGGGCCTCTTCTATCCTTTTTTTATTAGCCCTTGAGCTCGATATCTTCGTGAAAGTCCTTTTTTGGTGCGGCCGTGCGTCTTCTTCTATGACAGGTCTTGGATGCGGAAATCACAATGGATAAATGGATGATGCTGTTTTTTTTCTTCCGCCGGTTAGCTAAGAGCTGTAAATAATTGCGAATCATTCTTGATATATAAAACAACAACCAGGGGAAAGGGGGAAAGAGAACTCACGCAACAAGGAAACAAAACGCCGCGGCCACAAATCTCCAAATCACCGCGCTCCGGCCCTGACTGTCGTCGCAGATAGAGGTCCAATGGCCCTTATCACAGGTGATCCAGGATATTCTGGAGAAGGGGGAGAGGATGATGAAGGTGCCTCCGATGATAGCGTAGAGGCCGACGATGATGTCGACTGTGATGAAGGTGGCTGGATGCACGAGGCGGTTGCGGCTGCGGAGTAGGGTGTGGATGAGGAGGGCGATTATGCACCATAGACCGGAGGCGGCGAGCTGTTGGAGGGGGGGGGGGGTTGTTTGAGTTAGCTTTTTTTTGTCTATTTGATCGTTGAGGGTTGCGCTTTTTCTTGTTTGTTTTTTTTCTTCTTCTCGTTCGTGAGGAAAAGCTGGGGAATTGGGAGGGGGAAGGGGTTTAACATACGGCGGCGCAGCCCATCAGTTCGAAGAATATACCCGAGTCTGGGGAAGATAGTTCGGTGGTCGCCCAACCTAGACCAACGGCGCCGGTGATGGCGATAGGGAGCGCGATAATGTGTAGGATCATAATGAATGCGCTTGGTTTGGCCATGTTTGCGTGTGGATGCGGATGGGTTGTCCGTCCCGCTGTTTTCATTTGCCTTTACTGAGGGTGATAATATGAATGCCGAAAGGATGGATGCACCTGAGCAAGAGAGATATGCTGGTCAGGATATAAATGAGAAGTGAAGGTTCATTTATATATATATCTTGTTTTTGAAGAGAGCAAGAGCTTCAGACGTCGTGTTAAGGGAATCATCTTTTTGCGATGATTTTGATATATGGACAGACCAACTCCACACGCTCCTACGAATACTAGCATTAAATCTCCGTATATGGTCTTAGCTGATGCTGAGCCACTGGGCAGCATCATAGGCAGCGGGGGATCACGAGGCGCAGTGGGAGGTACTGCTACTGTTTCGAGTCGATATCATGTCGATCGCTGACTTGCTAATAACGTACATCCCTGTGACCTCGATCACACGGTGACCTCGATCACTAGTGTCACGTGATATCAAATTTCACCCTATCTAACTAACTATTGACTTGCTTGGCTTCACCGTACAATGTACGATTACTAGTCCTAGACACCAACGTAGAGGTGCAAGCCATGCCTAGGTGTCGTACACAGGCTCCGTACGACTGGAGTAAATGAAATTATACATACCTAGCCCACCCTGCAGAGAAGAAAAGATAAGAGAAGAAAATGAGATTGTACATACCAGAAATTATTCAATAAGAATGGCAAAAGATGGTGTTGAACCATCTGTAATCAAGGCCCTGGGGCGTCTACCTGGCTGTTGAGAGCCATCCTCTTCATCTGTATCAACTATCTCAATCACCTCTACCTCATCCTCACCATCTCGTACAGAGCAGCGGCTGGCATGGTCACGCCATTTGCAGTTACCACATGCTCCGCCAAAGTGACCCGGTAACCGGCGACACTCTGGGAACGGACGAAGACCTGGGCCACCACGGCAAGCAACACAAGCCTGCACCTCCGGCCGTCCCCGAGACTGGATAAGGATGGCATTTATGTACGAAGGCCGGT